>VYZW01037437.1:20715-82664 GCA_013401315.1 Balaeniceps rex | reverse complement strand
ACGGAGGACAGCACTAATTCAGCAGAACTCATCCATCTCTCTTGCACGCATGGTGGTGCTCAGGCGCCTTTCCCAGGCCCATGCCCCAGACTGTCATCTTCGGGGGAAAATCTGAAGAGAGATGGTTTTGTTTGCTTGTTCGAATGCAAGCATGTATTCCACCTCATGGGGTTATGAAACATTTGTCTTCCTCTAATTTTGCAGCACTTCGAGACACATTCTGTCTNTGCAACAGTATGTCACACCCACCTTCCATTTTGCAGCCCATTCAGTGAGATTTCCTTTTTTTTGGGGGGGGGGAAGGGGCAGGCAATCTATGTGTGGGTGCCAGATTACTATCTTGTTGCCTGCTATTCTTGGAATGCCTCTGAAAATCTTGCTATTAGCTTTTTCATTGAACAGCGTAGCAGCCTCTGCCTGCAAACCTGCTGGAATAATAGCAACAACACTACGACAAAGGCTGCTACCTTAATAAAGTCAGTGAAATTAAAATGCAGTGACCCCAAATTAAATCCAGGTTGCCGGCAGACACGTTGCTGCACANAAATTAAATCCAGGTTGCAGGCAGACACGTTGCTGCACAGTTAACCTAGGATGTCACAGACCCCAGCTCAGATCCTTGCCTCATCCTCACCTCAGTTCCCCCCATGTAAATGATACCTTAATCCAGTCTGTCCAAAATAAGCTGGTTTAGAAAAAAGAAAGGTTTCAGATGATGTTTAAGACCCTGTGGGCGATCTCTGACAAAAGTTTGCCTGGGATCAGATGCACCTACAAATGCGGAGGGGGAGCAGTAACCTTGCGTAGGTGGGGGAGATGAGCAAAGCATCTACGAATGACAGAGCAGTAACCTTTCAACCCAAACTGCCTGCAGCCACATGATGACTTTTTAGATTTTGGAGGTCAGAGGTAGAAAAGAGTTGATAACTGAGGCTGTCTGATTTCCACCACTTCCTCATCCCATCTGCTCTGAATCATTCCTTGAGACAGCAGAAATACTACAGAATCTTTAAGAATTCTCCTTTGTAAAATGTCCCTTTTGTCCCCATCTCAGAAACAGCTCCCTCACTCCGGTTTTACTTGCCTCAGTGTCACAAATCTTCAGGGTCTGTTTTTAACCCTAGCTCAAATGAAAAGCATGTTTCTCTTCTTTAATGAAGCCATGAAAACCTAGATTTTCAACACCTCAAATGACACGGGCCTTGATTCTTTAAAATGCAGTTCATACCCTGTACGTCCTTGTACATGGATGGACACCTTCTGTAGGGCTTTCTTCAGAGCCAAGAGTACAGAAGACTCTTTATTTCACCTCTACGTGATTTCTATAATGTTCTCTGCATTTGTCAGCTGCAAATCCATTATCAAAATTGTCCTCCTGGTTTTCAAGTTACTTCTGAATTTTTCTCTCTGACCTCATACTCAACAGCTTCTCTCCCTAGCCCTCCTTTTCCACCTTAAATGCCTTTCTAATGGCATTTAGAAGGAGAGGGAGTTATATTTTGAATAGTCAGCGTCACATGTAACTCTTCTTTAAAATCTTCTCATGTTTTTTAGCCAAAGATTGATTTCCACTGATGCTTCCTTTTCTCTTATCTTGCAAGTGCATTACATCACGTTGTATTCTGTCTGCATTAGCACTTCTGATACGTCTAATGCTTTGTGTTTCAGCTCTTTTCCTTTAATCAGTCCATCTTCTTACTTCATACACTCACTTTACTGCATCATTTGCGGCATCAAAGTCTCACTTCTAACACTTTCTGCGATGCTTTTAAGGTGTTTTTAAATAGAATGTTTCAAATAATAAATTTTGTTCCGTAATATACATGCTAATTTAACAGAAACCTCTTTGCTGTCAGATTATGATTTCATATAAACAGTCTATAGCATTGACATAAGCTTGCATACATAATAGAAGGGCCTCCTGGAATCAGATATCCCCCATAGAAACCGCTCATAGGCACAGCATTGATAAGACATACAATAACTAACCTCCTGCATTCTCAATCTTTCCACTTTGATATCATTACTCTTATCAGCTGTCTAGTTTTATTTTTGTTGCAGACAAATACGTAGTATTTTTCTTGCTATTGAATAATAAGCTAGAGAGAAAATAAATACAAGAGACAGCCATGTGGGTAAGATACAGCTATAGACTCTTATCAGAGAAAATTTTCACAGAAAAATGTTCATGAGACACAAGATGGATAAATAAATGAGACCATTGCAAACTTCTAGCAGGGGTTTCTAGCAAACACTGTTACCCAAAAATGGAGAGGGGAAAAATCATGAACAGCAAAAAAACGGTCCAGCTTTGCAGTCAGGAAATGGCGAGGGGAAGCAGCACTGCAGGTGCACCATGACGCACAACATCCCTCTGCCCAAAATGGCAGTTCAGATTCTGTGAATACTGTCTCACTTCTGCATGATGAATCTCTTGCCTCTCTCCTTCTGACACGATGGAAAAACTCCATTTTTCAGTACAGAAGCATCTTACCTTACTCTCCCCGTAAGGAGACTACTACCTGATTCCTAAAATCCCAGTTCAGAATCACTCTGCACCTTTAGCTCACAGGTGAAGGGGACAAAGAACTAGAAAAATTTCAAATGCATCACAATCATTTCCAGCAACTGAAGAAAATTATTTAATCCAACAGTATAATGCATCTCAGCAGCATAAGAGCAATGGTGGTGATTTGCCATTTGTGAACACTTTGAAATGAAAGCTTCTTGCTGGCCTGCATAGGTGTGTCATGGGAATGGGCAGGTGTGTAATGGAGGAATTTTGAAAAAACACTGAATTAAATTTGAGTTTGACCATAGGGAGAAGGGAAAGGGACAGCTTGTAAAGGTGAAAGGACATCCTGTATTTTATCCTCTTACGCTGTTACTTTAGGAAACAAGCTAGCAGTTGCACTCTGAGCAGTTCAGACACCAGAGCTGTAGATGGTTCAGTGAAGAACTTAGCTGAGCAATCAATAAGAGATGAATAAGACATGAAATAGGATCTAAGTAGAAATCACAAGGAAAATAATGCATATAAAGTATAAGAGCTCAAGACAGGATGATCATGAAGCAATACCTTAAATGAAGAGAGACACATGCATTAGGGTGTCCTCTCCCCAACATCTTTCTTTGGTACACAGACATTTAGTAGGAAAACTCACCCTCCTAAAATGCAGGGTAACAAATGATACTCAATTTCCCCCAAACGATCAAGACTTTTTTTCCTGAGATGAAAGGAAGTTAGAACTAGCTTTACCAAGGAAAGAACTACGGTTGGCATGCTGGACACTGTAACAGGGAAAACTAAAAGACACAAAAAGCTCGCTAGCCAATGACTTTTTTTTTTTTTTTTAAGTCTGTGCTACAAAAGTACTCAGTTTTAAAATGATGTGAGGAATACAGAATTTCACAGAGGCTGTTGTACAGCTTCTTCTTGCTACTCAGTCACACTGGGCAATGATGACCATGGCAAACAGAAAACCATGCAATACCTGCCTTTCCAACAGCAATTGATGAGAAACTGCCCTACAGACTATGACAAAGGATCATGAGATTTATCTATTCATCACTAAAGAGCTTCTGAACGTCTTTGTTGACTGAAATTTCCATGCAACAGCATTTCAGTGGAAATACGCAATACTGAATTGTACAATGACCATTCAAAACAATGGTCTATTACGACCATTATACATGCTACTAAGTGTTTTTTCCTAATGTTATTCTCAAGATGAGTATCCATAAAGTCTTGAAATGGAAAACATACGCTGCCTTTCAAGTGATCTGGAAGCTAAAAGAAGCTTTGATGTGATGAGCAAAGTTAATGTATGATTCTACTAAACAGTCTTATTGTGCATACTTTGCAGTGTCTAAAAAAAAAAAAAAAAGCTTAAAATCTGTTGGTTTTTTCTTCCCTATCAGTTTCCTCTTAGGACTGTGATTTAGTCTGGCATTCTAAGCATGTTTATTTACTATGTTCTCTAGACAGCATACAGATCTCCAGGAATTTGAATGCTCTGCTGACATGATACAAAGTATAATAAAACAGGAATTCAGGAGAAGAATTCAACCTGTTTGCCACTGCCTGCAAAGATTGCTTCCTAAATGATCCTAGGCAGACTATCAAATGCAGTGCTTTAAAAATGCAAATCCAGTGTCCAGAAGCTCTGCTTTGTTTGAAAAAGTATATTACCTGTATTTGAATGCCATTATACAGAAATACAATAAATTGTCTATATGGCTTAAACCTGTCCCTGTGGCAGCTACTAACAGGTAACCCAGCAAAGCATATCCAACCAAGGTTTATCCTCCTGGAAAGAAGAAAAAAGGGAACTTACACTGTACTATGTGTGAGATTAAGAGGGCAGTGCTGGTATCATTACACGTTAGCCTTCCCTGTGCCAGGTCCTGTTTCACTTGCAATGCAAATAGGTACCTGCAAAACAAAAGTGAACAAAGAGTTACACAGAGCATGAGGAAAAGAGGGGAAAGTATTTCAATGCCAACTCCATTTTTGGCTACATGTTCCTTTCACTTTTTGGAATCTACAGAAGTGATCTGAATTTCCTAAGTTTAGAGGCTAAATAAAACATAACAGATACTGTATTACAGCCATTAGAGTCTCACATGGTGGCTGCTTTGCAGAACTGAGATACCCGTCTTTCTCTCTCTCTTCCTCTCTTTGAACAGAGCAATGAGATCTGGAAGCGATGTGACAGTGGAAGCAAATGTGACAGCTATTAAGTGCTCAGCAACCGCACAGCAAGTGGCACTAGATAATGGAGCTGCTTGTAACTATGAAGAAACGCCAGATAAACCAGTGATTTAGAGTTATCAGTTAGTTCTTGCAGAACACATGGAGAACTCTAAACTTCCACCTTGGCACTCACCTGGAAATGAGGAGCAGGATCTGGATCGAACTATCGTAGCTAGCTCTGATACTTTTGTGGCCCCACTACCTGCACCGCCTGTGCATCAGCTATTTTTAACATATTCACTTCCAAACCATCTCAGCCATGTAGGGCAACTCTACATGTGTGCGGAGACAACACAGATTCACGACATTATTTCAATATTTAAATTTCTTCTAGCTTCAACAGGAATTGAAATTGCTTAGCTCTACTCAGCATCAAATTCTTCCCTAGAAAAAAATGACCCAGCAGTAAGCATTTCTCCTACAGTTGGTATGAAACCTGAACTGGTTAGATACCTTAACAAGCCTTCCAAAGGCTGCAGCTCCTCTGGAGAATTCATACTAGGACCTCAACAGTTTTTAATAAGACTAGATTTTAATAGGTTCAGTGAAAAGCTCTCATTTGAACAGTGAGTTTCTGAATGAGGAGATGTAGGTAAATTACATGAAAAGGGCAAGCTGATTTGAAGAGTATGGAAACGTACACAGTACATGAAATAATATAGCAGATCTAAACAATGTCCTTTTGAAAGCTGCAGACATATGCCTACTCATACAAAATTCAACCTAGTAGAAGAATATAGCACAAGTGCTGTATTCTCTGCTTCTTCAAGTAACGAAGCTGTTCTCTGTGGATATGCTTTCACATCCTACACGATGCTGTGTACATATATTCAAATTCCCTAGCATACACATTTAAAATCTAACCAAAAAGGTCATCAGGATTCAGAGACATGTCTCCAGATGCAGAGAGAGATCACCAAAAATCAATTTACAGTTCACATGCTAAGCAACAGATATGCAGAATATCTATTTGGAAACAGAAATGTTTCATTAGTAACCTCATGTTGTGAGTTTTCATTCATCCTTTTATTGGTTTTACTCTGTCTTTTAAGTAAATATTCCTTCTTCCTACCCCACTTTTCTACTTTTCTGTGTCCAGGCCAGCAAGAGATAGCAATAATTTCTTTTTTTCCATTCCATTGCTTTATTATCAAAATAAAACAAGACAGAGATAAACACAGAACAGGTGGACTTGTTCTTCATAAAGTAGGTCATGAGGACACAAGAGCTCTTTGTAAAAGAGGATTTCATCTCGTGGGAAGATTGAAAATAAAAACTAATAGTGAAAATACTGAATCAGAATGGAAAAATGTAATTAAAAATAATAATATTGTAGATCAGAAGAAGAGTTTAAAAGCTTCAGTGAAGAAATACTGCAACGAAACGATGTTCCTGACCATAAAGGAAGGACCTGCCAATGAGAAGGAACCTTAACAGGTCCCTCATATACATATTTACTGACAGAGAAATATGCCAATGCAGTGTGAAATTCAGAGCTTAAATCTGTTTCTACCTTCCTCTTACTTTTCATTTTATTCCCTCTCCTTTCTATTTCTTCATCTGCAAAGTCACAGTTCCACCTGTGCAAACCTTTGGCATTTGCGTTGGCTATAGGAATAGGATCCAATGCTGCTGCAACTTGGCAATTCATGCAAAACAACTCTCCCCTACACGTGGGTGCAGAGTCGCATGTGTCCCTCAGCAGAGGAGCGCCCCAGGGCACCAACACATGCCTTAGTCAGGTCCCTTTCAACACCACTGCCAAAGGGGCTTGGAGAACCCTGTTGCCGAACTGCCTTCTCTTGGGGTAAGCAAAGCTCCCCCAGGGCCCCAAATCCAAGGAGGCAAAGGACTCCTGCACTTTGCAGAGCCTCTCAGCACAGACTGCAATAGAATCTTAGGGCCTATTTTTCAGGTGCATTCAAGGTTGGGGCAAATAACATCATGCTAATCCTAAGAGGCAGCCATTGATCCTCACCCAATCATCTCAAATTCCATGTTCTCCCCTCTGTCCACCAGAGTTTTAATAAAAAAAAAAGTCATGCAGCTACTAACCTTGTCAATTCCTCCTGCAGCTGAGCGTGGTCAGGTGGGAAGAATTTTACCACAAATTTTACAACAACGTGCTTCGGTCCTAGGGAAATGTCAAAGCAAGTTAGTGAACATCAGCAACACACTGGCCAAATTTTATCACGCAGAATGATGTACAAGGGATGATTCATGGAACCTGCACTGCATGCATACATGCTAACGTCCCGTCCTTTGTTAGTATTCAGGTTCTTTAGAGATTGCGCAATAAAATTTACACACAATAAAAGAAAACAGTAACTTGGTGGAGGAATACTCTGCCAAAACTGAGTCTGTTTTTAGTAATTACATCAGTTGATCCAACAAAATACACTGTATGTGTCTATTTTCCTTGCTTCAGAACAGGAGGGAGCTAAATACACTCTATTTTTCAAGTCCACTAGCAAATTACTATTTCTGTTTTAACAGCAGCATATTTGTTCTGACTCTTACAAGTACGACCAGTGACAAAAGGAGCAACGCATCTCTCTCTTGTGAGAGAGAGCGGTGCCAGAGCACACACTCAGACTAATGTGACCAGAGAGGCACCTAGGAAAACTTAATCTGAATGGCAAAGCTCAATAAATTAAGAACTTTGCTGATATTTGACAGAGAAACACCACCACCAAAACCTTTCCTGTTCATTTCTACTCTTCTCAGAGCTGACGGCTATTTACAAATTCCTTTTGGCTCCTGCCACCCACCGTAAATTTCCCTGATGCCCCCAGCCCAACTGTTTCCTCCTCTTGGTCTCAGACAGCTCCAAGTTCTGCAGCAATGTCCCAGAGAGCTGTAACATATTTGCTAGCTCTTTCCCAGCAATAATGTCTTCCTGTCCTTTTTCTTTTATCTTGATTACTGTTACCTTTCAGCAATGTGTGCTTCCTTTAATCCTTCTTTTACTGCATGCTTTTTTCCTCTACAAAACTGTTTCCTCCATTGCCACCACTGCCTCATCTAGTGACTGACTAAACCTCTGTCTAAACCTACGGGGTCAGCCCCTTCATATGTTCATGTAACATAATTTCACACCACGCACAGTTCGTCTTTTAAGGACAGAACAGAAATAAAAAATAATCCAAACAAAATTCAGTGAAGAAAGTTGAGAAGATAAAGATCCCAATTGACAGAGCCCTCATTTATTCAAGTACTCTCAGACTGACAAAATAAATGACAGCAAGGAAGTACTTACTTCTAATCTGTTTCATAACAGGCTTCAAAAGATCAAGCCACACCTGAAAAAAAAAGACGGTGGTGGTGTTATAATCTCTGAACAAACTACCGCTCGCAAAGGAGCATTTTTTATTGCACTACTTAGACTTTCATTTACTTATTTATTTTTTCCAGTGTGGTCATCATGCTCTCCCTAATTATATGTAATGGATTTTCTCCCCAAAACTCTGGAAGATGCTCAGGAAACAGCACTGTTAATGGGCTGTCACCGTGGCACAGCTTTTGAAGCAGTACAGATTCAGAGAGCTGGGAAATAGCGAGGGGATCCCCCCCGACTTGTCTTGGATACCAACAATCATGGCACGTTTGGTCAGGAACCATTCATTTTGTGGAAAGAACAACTGAAACAAGGAGTTCAGAAAAAGGCATTCCAATACTGTCATTCACTCACCCGAATTAATCTTGTGAAAGGCAAGTGAAAGGGGCTGGTGCTTGCCTTTGAGCTGGGAACACTGGGCAAATGGATAAACAAGGCGGCGGCAACCTCCTGGTTTTGGGGACCCAACAGGAGTCCCACCGTGGGGCGTAAATGTGGATCTCCCCAGCTCAGCCCCTCGGAGATAAAGGAGTCTCCTCCCCACCACCACCTGGGGGAGGAATTTCCTCGCAGGTCAAGGGCGTGAGGCAGACACAGCACAGAGCGCGGGCGGGAGGACGCTTACTTTATAGCTGTGTAACATTTTGTCTTTTCAATAAACCTGGGAAGCTCAGGCCTAGGATTTCTTAATTGGGGGCAGTGTAACTTCTGCATATAGTTTACTTTCACCTGTTTTTTAACAACCCATTTGTCAGGACGGTGTGTGGGTCTTTCCTTCAGCTTTCGAAAGAGAAGCAGTGGGTGGAAATACGGTTTTCAGAGCCTAAGCCCCTGTTCTGCAGTCTCAGTCAGAAGGGCCTGGGCAAAATATTACAGGAAGCTGAGAGGCAATCACGCAGAAGGTAAAAGCCAAATGATTTGCAGGGCCTGGAGAAGTGCAACAGCTCACGGTCCTCAGCTGGTGACTAACTATGCCCATGACTTGTATTTTGTTATCTGACTAAATTGCACACAGCCTCCCTTGGAGACATCTGGAATTTGTGGAGGAACATCCTACAACCGCCATAAAGGTTAAAGCCATTGAAAAACAAATTAACCCAGCCTTCCTCTAGAAAAAGAATATGCATTGAAATGAATACATCTTCGACCTTTAATAATTTTAGATTATGCAGAGACTGAAACATATTCAAAATATCCATTTTAGAAAAATCACCTGAGATGCCAGACAGGCCTGGATGGCTGCTATAGCTGCTCCAACGCTGTTTGCTATTTTCATCATTACTAATATGAGTGTTTCCAATTTGCAAAGACGTCACATTCCTGCCCTTTCACACCCGCTAATGTTTCTCAATGTAATTATTTTTATGTTTCTTAGCCTATGAAAGTCTTTTTTTTTCCAGAAGGGCTACTGAAACTGAGTTATCCAAGAATAGGAACACAGTGTTTATCACACGTTAAACTGGTTCTGACACTTTTTGGCATTTCAGTAACTTAAAACTGTTTTGTTTCAGAAAGTTGGCACATACATAATCCGCAACGAAGGTCAGGGGCTTTGCCAAGTTTAGTGGGGGGAAAAAAAAATCTTGAATATGAAACAGCCAGTTTACAAGAATATGGGAGTAATGTATTTTACTTGACACACAAAAAAAAAAAAAAAAAAAAAAAAAAAATCTCCTCTCCCTCCAGAGGGAGTTTATGATACGGCATGAGCACACAAGTGCGCCATTCCTTTCTCCAGTTTCCCAATCATCCTACAAGCAAGTTACAACATCCTTGACCAGACTGCTGGATGCTAGAAATGTGTGTATTGAACATGTGTAGGGAGAAAGGTTGGGCAAAATGAAGACCTCACCGCTATCACCAAACCCAAGCAATCAAAACTTATCAACATCATGCAACTCCCACACTGTATCTAAACACAGCCAATCTGAGACTGGTTTATAAACTGGAAATGAAAAATAGCGTGAGGATTCAATTAAGAGTCATGTTTTCAATTTTCTCTGGAACTACAAAACCTAGATTATTTATTTTTTAAACAAAGTCTGGCATTCCACGATAGTGACCAGATTTCAGCAGCTGGAGAACTGGGGCAGACATCAAGTGTGATGAAACTCTGTGAAACCCCAGGCTTGGCAACAGTGCCCTGTTTCTCCTTGTCCCAGCAGGAAGTGCAGCCCTCAGACCCTCACCCTCCACATTCATTTCCCATGCAGATCTTGTCTGCTACAAGTATGGCACGCTTGAATGTATACAGATGCCAGGCATCTTGACATACAACTGTCAGTATGTCAGATATGAGGTCTGGAGACTTGCACGTTGAAACACACGCAGCTGAACTGTGAATGTATGACTTCACATACATACGATTACATCCAAACAAATATGCTCTAAATATTTATTTTTCCTTTTACATTGCACTCTACATTGGAAAAGTAACTCATTCTCTTCAGATGGCATAAATGTGAAATATGCATGTGTGTTTTATTTCTCAGGCACACCATTAACTGCAATTTTTTTTTATTTGCACAATGTTTGAGTTCTACATTATGGCCATTATGGAGCTCAGAAAGTTTTAAATCCCACAGGAACACTCACCTCAACTGCATCATATAAATTTAACTGTAAACATTACTCTCAGAGTGCTGCTCCACATTGAAAGAACGATTCATAATCAAATCTCCCGCTTCAGAGTTTCTATGAATTGCTTTTAGGTGGTCGAAGGTGTTACTTCCACTGAATCTCACCATTCTCGAGGCACAGCCGACTAGATGTGGGCAAGATTTGGGTATCTCCCCCTTTTCCAGAAGCAAAGATTGGAACAACCAGCAGGAACACGGACCGGTGCTCTCAGACACTTGGCTAATATTTCCTTTTGCGAGAGCAGGGGCCAGGTGAGTTACCACACTTGATGCAGGGAGGCATTTTCCTTGAGGTCAAACTGGCAATAGCCTTAGGGGGGTTTCTCCACCTTCCTCTTCATCAGAGCCCTGGCTCCCTCACTGTGATTGTCTGGATGTATTTTCAGCCAGTGAATTCCTGCCACTACAAGGGCCTCAGGCACTGGCAGCACCTCAATCTCTCCTGTGTTCTGCCTCAAGCAAATAAACCATTTTTTCACAAGACTGAAAACTGCTAGTTTACTTCAGGCCTCTGAGCAAAACACAGATGGTCATCTATTTGAAACTTAATGACCTGTGAAGTAGAGAAGGTTGATCAAATGACCTTCTCTATTTTCTAGAAAACTAAAAAGCAACTGTATATACACAACGCATTAGGATTTGTTTCAGCTTTACATACATACATACATACATACGTCAGGAATGTCTGTATGTCATTATCAACATGGCTACATGGACCCTCTGTTGTAATAGTACTGTACAGTTGCACTGTTTTGAAGAGTTATGTTAAGCTCTCAAATTACCTAAAGCATTAGCCAAGGATATCTGGCAGAAGACAAAACTTTCTAGTAAACTGTGCTTCATGTAAACCCAGGAGCAAACTGTGAAGTGGATAACTTTTAAAGATCGATGTCCATTTTTTAAAATTTCCTCTTTAATTATAGTTAGCCTAAAACATTACGACCACTACTGTTCAGTTTTAGTGTCTGTGTAAGCCTGCACTACGGCATGACAACAGATTATTGAAGCAGCAGATAAATCCTTTTTTGTTTCTTTTGTTAAGAAATAGTGCTCCTTACAGAAATTTTATATAGATGGACAGAAAATAGTTTCTTTTTTTCTAATTGCCCAAAGTCATCTCCTTTTGGTCAGCCAGGCTACTGGAGCAGAACTCACTGAACAGTCAAGAAATCCAGTATACACCAGAATGTACTGGTCAAACAATCCAGATAACCAGCACACGTGCCAGTAGGTCATGCAGTAAGTCTAAAGTAAAACAAACTTCAGAAAGAAAGTCATTAGAGGCTGAGAAGTCATTAGCCTTTGGCTTTCTCTGCTACATGATACTGTTTCCACCCTAGAAGCATTAGTGCAATGCCTGAATGTTGCCAGCAGCTGTTCTCAGAGTCCAAAGTGACAGGACCAGGACACCTGCCTGTGCTACACAGCTCCCCAGACAGGACTTTCATAAGTTTATTAGGTTTTTTGTTCTTGATTTCTTTTTTATTAACCTCATTATATCTTATCTATCCATTTTCTTGCCCCACAATGTTTTCCATGGAACTATGTCACAATCATTGAATCTTCTCTGTCTGCGGACAAAGATTTTACTATTCCTGCACTCCAAATTAAACAGGACTGTAAAATCAGAGTTGAGACTCTGCAACAGTCTAGTCTTTGGCTTCTCTACTGCAACTGATAAAGATAAAATGCTTTTCCAACTTGTGTCTGAATTGGCTGCTACTTTCGACACAGATGAAATCTGACAGGAGTAATCAGGTTTTAGAAACATTTCTTCAACTCTGGCAGGCAAGAACATTTTTTAAATAGAGTCCTTTTTTTCTTTTGGAGATTGAGGATTAAACAATACCTTAAGTAAGGAGCAGGAGGAGAGAATAACTGTGTGTGTGTAGATGAAAATCAGCTGGAAATTAATCCTTTTACATACCATCATCTTTTTATGATCTGGAAACTCAAGGCCAAAATAGTCGCCTTCAACAAGGTTCAGGTGGTTGCAAACAGCATCATGCAGAACTTTCCCCGGAGCTCTTTGCTGTAAGAAGAAAAGAAAGCCTAGGGTTACAAAGATGCTTTTAATTAGTGGCAGAAAAATTACTATGCTAAGATATTGTCCACCAAACAACACTGTCAAAACATTTTACAAAAATCAGTGGATATTCCAACCATACCCCCAGGGCAGTTGACAATAATCACACTAGTTTATAAAGCTACGAAAAATATCCTCCCATCCCTGGATGGCAGCTCAGAATCCATCTTTAGTGCATTTTTATTTTTGAAGGAAAAATACCGTGAAATAAAAGAGGCAGAAGAGGGGGAGTTGGGATATAGTTTTCTTATATCTGCCACGTAAATGTGCAACGTAGTATGGTGTCAGTCTCTAGGCTATATTGCTACTGTGAATTTCAGAAGACAGCTATTTCATTCCATGGCCCTTCAAGCCATGTCAGGTGGTGCTATGTACATCTGTGTACAACATACTGAAACCAAAACGTTCACCAACAAACCTGTCATACAAAACACAAAGGTCTGAGGGTTTGCTGGACACCGCTTGATATGCAACAGGCTCAAGTTCTCGGTTCTGACTTCACACAGGCTTATCCCGAGCCTCCTGCTGCGAGGCACTGAGGCCGGTCAAGGCCCGTCTGTGCTACCCTAACAGACTTGTCGAGTAATTCGGAGGAGTCAAGAGCAAGCATTTCCTTCCACACAC
This sequence comes from Balaeniceps rex, assembly GCA_013401315.1. Lineage (NCBI taxonomy): Eukaryota > Metazoa > Chordata > Aves > Pelecaniformes > Balaenicipitidae > Balaeniceps > Balaeniceps rex. Next base: position 69,222 of record VYZW01037437.1, on the reverse strand, counting down.
TGAAAGTCTTCCCTCTACAAAGACCAGATGTTCTAGCCCAATATTAGCTCCCAGAGCTGCTGCTTTGCTGATTGTAAGGATTCTTCTCATCAGCATGTCAGTTAAATCCACCTGCAGCAAATACTGCAAATTACAGCTCACCAAGTCTTCAGCAAAAAACACTGTTTCTGTACAAAAAGGCCAATCACTGAAATCAAATATTTTTGTTCCTTGGACAAATGCACCTATTTTAACTCAAGAGGCCCTGAAACACAGATCTCCACTCACCAGAACAAATAAAAACCCATAAAATTGCACAAACTCCACCGTTACAAAAGACCCATCACACCCCAGACAAGTGCCGTTGCACTCAACCTACAGATTGGCCCTTTCCCTTTCTGCCCAGTAAATAATTACTAGAGTAAAATAATCCAGCAGTAACCGAACGAAGAAAAGAAAACCATTAAAGGCAGGTAGTCCGGCCAATCTGGCTCAAACCCAAACCTGAGCCCAGGTCCCGGCATCTCCAGGCAGTGCCCCTACCAACAGGCTACTTGCAAGAGGGCAGCTGCTCAATCCCACCTCCTCCCAGATATCCGTCACTATGCGGTTTGGTGTCTGTTTCACTGGGATACCAAATCCCAAGGTTTTTTCCACCTAGGGCAATACCTGGTTTCCATCCACAACCCTAAGTACAAAGCATCTTTCCAAAGGCAATTTATCCAACATCCGTCTAATATGAATTGTGAAAAGTAAATACCCAGTAGGGAGGCTTACACCAGAGAAATTAAAAGGATGACATTTTTCTAGGGAAGGTACAGGATATATGTGCCACCACAGCGGCGCTGTCACCCTGGTGATGCAGGACACGATGACCAAACCCTTCAACGCCGGCTGGTTTTGAAAGTCGGAAGGGAAAAGCAAAGCTCTCCTCCCCAGGAACTTGCTGAGCAGGTTTTTACCCAACATACTCCCAGTGCCTCTAACAGACCTATGCCACCAGGAAGCAATGTTCACTTAGATTATTTTATTAACTGTTTGTTAATGTTAGCTGTAGCAAACATTAGCCTCAGGAATACTGTCAGAAAACAGATCAAGAACAATTGCAGGTAGGAGTACTAATTTTTTTAAGATTTCATCATAACCAACCTTGCAGTAACTAAAGTAATCCATACCAAAATGCCAAATAAGAGGATACAGAGAGGGCAAGGAAAAAAAAGACATCTATTTTTCTAGACAGAGCACTTTTGATCTGACATGATGTCATCCAAAATAAATCTCAAGTGCAAATATATTTGAATACACTCACTTCACGTTCTCCAGCTTCATTAAACCGAAAGCATCGCCGATGACCACCGCCCAGCCCGCGCTGGCCATCGCACCTCGTACGTCAGTTCTAACAGAAAGCTTCCCACATTCTCCACTCCATCTACCGCTGTACATAAGCACATCCAAGCATACATTGTCTCTTAATGAAAGAGCTTCCCAGTAAGTGCATTTTGTTGGAGGCAACAGAATAATATTAAAAAGACATTAGATTGAGTGTAATAACCATATTAATTTACTGCTCTGAAAATATACCTACAAATGATTTAGAAACTTCAGGCAAATGCTCCTGCTCCCAGACTAGTCTCAGGCCTCCTCAGTTTGGCTGGGGCTGCTAGGGAGTGGAAGGACGTGTTTAGCAGCCACCCTTGCAGTAGGAGGTAAAGGATATTGCTTTCATCCATCTGCACAACCAGTAAAATGGAAATGTGCCTGTGCATACGTATGTACTAAAGTACCTGATGGGCTCCTGTCCGACAAAGACCAAACTTCCTCATGCCTCCCATGTTAAAAAAGGTGTCACTGGGAGCATGGAGATTTTTGACCAACAGGAAGAAAGGCAGAGAGCTCACCTGCATTACCACACCGTCCAAGGTTAGCTGAGGAGAGAAAGCCTGTCTGATCTCAGACCATGAGTAAAAGCATCTGATTAAAACCTGCTGAGAGTTTTCATAAAGTTTTTTTTTCTTACAGGCATTTAGACGACGGAACGGCAGTCTTGTAGCATTTATGTCACTTGGCATTTTCTCTGGAGTGTGCCTCAGTAACATGAAATGCTTCTTACTCAAGTATTTGTAAGTAAGATTATTATTCTAAACTCATCTTAGCTTTGATCAGTCTACCTCAAAATAAAATCTGACAGTTTATTCAAGGGAAACACTGTGCATATAAAATCTGCTGAGATTTAGAGCCTGATGACCAGAAGGAAAAGTACAACATCCACAAAAGCAGCAACTCTCCGGTCTCACAGAGATGTTGATTCAGTGCAGTTCCATGACATCCCTACTAAAAAATTTAAACACAATAAATTAAAATCTCAGTCCACTGGGTATGGAAGCAAACCAGCAGTCACTCAGGTCAGAGCAAACACGAGCTGACAGAAGCAGCATTCAGGAATGAGTGCACCACACCAATGACATCATCTGTAGCCAACAGTCATGTCTGACTTGAAAGTGGTTACCAGGCCTATGGGACAACACAAGACTTCCCCAGAACTTGGAAGACATTTTCCAACCATCAACCCTGCTGCCACGCCTAAGACAGCAAGCACAAGGCAAGCTTCACCAGCTCCCACTCCAGGGCCCTGCGGCCGCACCATGTCCCACAAGCCACAGCTTGGATGCTTTCCCTGCTCCATGCTGGCACGGGTCTGATCCATGGGGGTCCATGAGCCCCCCAAAATAGTTATGCATGCATGTAAGGTTGCAGGGTGGGGAAAGGCTGTGCTACAGCCTACGCTATAGGAGGGTCTTTCCCTGCCACAGTGAGAAAGCGCGGGCCCATTACATGACCATCACCAAAGCCTCATACACTGGCATGAGGGAAGGTCATCAATGCGGCCAGATGTGGAGGACATGGGAAAGGAGAGCCAGGAGACCTATCTCCTGCTCTCCCTGAGCATCATCGAATGAGAGCTCGCACCAGGGAGGGAAAAAACTGACCCAAAGGTGAATAGAATAGAATAGAATAGAATAGAATAGAATAGAATAGAATAGAATAGAATAGCATAGCATAGCATAGCATAGCATAGCATAGCATAGCATAGCATAGAATAGAATAGAATAGAATAGAATCTTTAAGGTTGGAAAAGACCTCTAAGATCATCTAGTCCAACCATCAACCCAACACCACCATGCCTACTAAACCATGTCCCGAAGTGCCACGTCTACATGTTTTTTTTAACACCTCCAGCGATGGTGACTCCACCACCTCTTTGGGCAGCCTGTTCCAATGCTTGACCACTCTTTCAGTAAAGAAATTTTTCCTAATATCCAATCTAAACCTCTCCTGATGCAACTTGAGGCCATTTCCTCTCATCCTATTGCTTGTTACTTGGGAGAAGAGACCAACACCCACCTCACTACAACCTCCTCTCAGGTAGTTGTAGAGAGTGATAAGGTCTTCCCTGAGCCTCCTCTTCTCCAGACTAAACAATCCCAGTTCCCTCAGCCGCTCCTCATAAGAGTTGTGAAGATCAAAGGAGGAGGACGAGGCATGCAAGTGGGACATTGACATGGAAGCTGCCACAATGAAGGTTGGTGGCAAGACTATACCTCCAGACCATTTGCTACCACACATGCCACACTGTAAGGCAGCGCGGGAAAGGAAACAGGAGGGTATGGTACACTAGTGGAATACAACTCGGGGAAGATCACATGCAACACGCAGGAGCTGGGAAGCAGCTGCAGTGGGTTGCAGTGCCCTGCTCCTGTTTTTGTTGACAGCCAGATTCTTGTATAATCAGTGAAGAAACATTGCAGCTCCAGAGGGCAATTCTTCCCACCCCAAAACAGCCATCTGAGCACATTTGCAATGAACTTTTCCTTAGCCATACAGCTGTACTCTTTTACTCTTGATGACAAGGAGCCCACACACCTGTGTTAAAGGTTCATTTTAGATGAGGTGACCCGCAGCCATACTGACAGCAGGGAGTTACTATTATTCTCTTAAGGTGGTATTCAGTTACACCAAAATAACATTATAAATTTATTGCCATGAAAAGAAGCTCACTGATTTCCAGCTACACATCCTTATTGCTTAATGCATTTTGAACTGGCCTTTCATTCAGCTCTGTGAAATCAAATTTTAAAAGTCACTTTACATTTTCAGGGAACGTCAGGACACTAAGTTCTAAATTATGAATAATGCGCATCACCACATTTAGCTGCAAGCTATGAAGGTATCCAGTCAAAATAGCCTGCTTTAGGCATTGTGCATTCAACATTTGCTGTCTGCTCATTATTTCAGTCCTACTTAATTCACCCTCCCTCTACTCCCACCAAAATCCAAAACAGTGCATTGCTTATGATCTTCCAGTGGTGAATATTTTAATAGGTTCAACAATTCTTTCATGTTCTAGCAATTGCCAATCATTTTAAAAATCTCCCTCCACTTACTTGTTTAGACCATTCTTTGGCACAGACTGCAATACAGATTTTTTAAAAAAAGAAAGTGCACAGCAATATCTGGAAGATATCCAGGACTTTAAAAGAAGTGGGTTTGGACACAGTCCCCCAACCCCCAGTAAATTTAGCAATTATTTCACTAATCATCTACCAAAAAAACAGTGTGTCTATTTAGGATCAAATAGTGATTTTACCATTTTTTTAATCTGTCTAGGCAACTAATCTCAGATCCCAGATTGAACAGATCTTCAATTGAAAGGTTTTTGTTCATTTGTTTTTACATTAATGAGCAGTAATACCAGGTTAAAAAACCAAATAAAATAAACACTTTCTTTGGAACATCTGAAAAATACATGTCCCATCAATGTTTTGGTCAAAGTAGGGGATAGCTTCATGTGGCAGCATGGACTACTCTGTTTTCTTTCTCTTCTTCCTCCAAACTGCTGCAAATGGATCAGAAAAAAGTTTGCTTTTTTTTTTTTAATTACACTTGCTTGTGCACTAGTAACAGCTGATAAGGAGAGAAAATAACTCTTTTACATTAATCTAAAAGAAAAAGTTACATTAATCATTCACACCTGCCCCAATATAAAGGCAGACATTTCTTCCACTAATGCCTCATTCCTGTCACATTTTGAGTGCTCAAAAATGAAATGTGACAATTTGGTCAAGCTAAATATTTTACAAATACTTAAATATTATATTGTACAAATTTTAAAGACTAAGTTTAAAATTGTGTTTGCTCTTTGGCAGGAAATCACCCTGAAAACCCCTTGTACTTCAAATCAGTCGATTCCCAAATTATTTTTATACTCCAGTTTAACAACTGCATTAAAATGATAATGAAAACTTCACCGAGTATTTTCATGACTATTTCTGAAGTCATATACAGCCATAATACTAAACCCAACAAATCCACATTCTTAACAGCATGAATTTTTTCAGTTATTCAAAGCTTTTAAAAATTCTATATGTATCTACAGCTCTGAAAGGAAAAAAAAAAAACAACCAACAAGTGTTCATGATAAGCAAATAGTATAAAAATAACCTTAAAGATGAGATTGAGCAACAGTGTTCTTAAACAAATAACCCTGCCAGAAATTTATACTTCAAAGGATGCTTGAAAACTACTCACAGGAGAACAATGCTGTCAGCATCCGAATACAAATTTCATATTTTAAACCTTTCTGGCGTCAGATGAAATGCATAATTCATATTTAGCAAAAGTCTATTGCTTGAAGGGTAGGATTAAAAGCAATAAGCACTGGCCTGAGTGTTGTTGCTCTGGACCTAACGCTGCCAAGACACTTGGAGATCCTCTGCCCTTTTTCTCCTCTCCTCCCTTTCAAAGTGTAGGTGTTAATCCTATAGGAAGGATTAGATGACTATAAAAATAGCTTTAGACCATAAAGATAGCTCTTACACCTGGGCTTTTACTTTGCTGTTCAGCTTAGGCTGGGTAGTTAGGAAGTGTTGGAAGAAGCGTCATTCGTCACCACTGCATACCAGGTCCAAGCGAAGAGAAGTGGCACCTTTAAACACAGCAGCCACACACTCCCACTGCTACTTCCAAGTATGCAGATCCCCACTCTGTACCTACAGCCACCAGGTATCCACCCCATTTGGAAGGAGGGTGTAGAAGAGGCAAATTTTCGTGATAACCTAAAGGCACCTCATTTCTTTTTTCCATTTGAATGTAGCTGAAGGCTCCACTCCTGGCACGTATCCCACATGCTTTCGCACAGACTGCGCACATACCATCAAAGGCAGGATCGAGGCCAAATGCAGTAACAGAATAAGTCTCTTATACTGCCTTAAAAACAGGCGATTGATCATCTGCTGTGTGTGTACAATAAGACTATTTAGTGTTCCTTTCTTTCAAGATTTTAGTGGAGTGCTTTCCCACTTTACACTCACCCATAAGCTGTATTCCCTTTAATGCCAGTGCTTGCCTTCCATAGTCTCTGATGTACAGTTTTACCCTTCAGTCAATTTTGCTGGTGCTGGTGTCTTTTTTAAACAGTGTGATTGTAACATACGGTGCTTTTTACTTCAGGTGTGTTTTACTCCAAATACCTGCCCTTAAAAAAAAATGCAGCAGCGAAGTTACACTTTTTCCCCCCACCTATCAGCTATGACAAACATGATGACTTCAAAAATGGCTGTTTTAGGTATGTGATTCCTAACCAAAAATCAATACAGCAAACAATTATTGAGGCAAAAATACAGAGAAGGATTTTAATAACCATCTAATTCGCTTGTGTTTCTAGCACCTTCTCCAAAAGAAACTTGCAATTTTCTACATTTGAACATACACAGATTTATTATTGTAACGATGCTCACGGATTTCTGATCATGACAAACTGGCTTATGTCAAAATATTTTCTAAAACAGGCAAAAGCATAAGGATTGCTCTGACTAGACTTTAAACTCTCTTCCAATGCCCAAAATTAACTTTACTAGGAATAGCCAACAGTAAAATTCAGGTGAAAATTAAATGCTTATCAGGAAAAGAAATAACTGAATAATCCTCTTTAACAGTTAAATAGTGTGGAAAGAAAAAACGAAAGATGATCTAGCAAAGCTAATGTAAAGTTTTATGATGAGGCTACTTTCAGTAGTGCTTGGTTAAACTTTTTCTTACAGCAGAGTCAGACTAATACAAAATTCAGCTACGGTAAATCCTCAGGTAACTGTAGATCTCCATAACTGCAGTACAGTAAAGCTACTGGAATTGGAGGCTCTGCTTGATCTCTTTTCACTTGGCTCATAAAATCATAGCTTTATAACTTAATGGGCAAATACCACCCCCACTGTATTATATATGCCACTTCAATGTGCAAGTGAGGAAATAAAAAAGGAGAAGAGATGGGCCGGGCACATTAGAACTGAGCCTTTCACACCACAGACCAACCTGTCATCTTCAGGTGTAACGATCCAATCATTTGATTTCTTTGCAGTTCTTACAAATGCAAACTGATATTAACACTGATTTTATTTCCCACCTTTAAATTACTCTAATTTCTACTTGACAAGGAGTTTGTTACTGCAGATCCAGCAGCAACCACCATAAAGCTAGTGGAGCCCTTTGTAAAGAAGAAGAAAGGGGAAGAAAGAGGCAGATTCTTGTAGCCAGGAGAACTTCCTCCTCAGGTAGCTGTAGGGACAAAATCCCACAGGAGAATTTATTTTGCACATCCATCCCACTGTCATCAATGCCAAAGGAAATCTGGAACTTCTCATCAGCTAAACACCATAAACCCTACAGACCAAAAAATGTTCAGCCTTTGATTGCTGTAGTCTAAGTACACATCTGTTTATTACAAAATGTTATTCATGGTGAAAAGCATTAACAAAACACTTCATGGTTAGTTTCCCAGTTCCCTGGTTCTTTTAGCTGCATTATAGTGTTTTAACTAGTTGACATCTAACTCTCAGCTAGAAAATACAACTGACTTTGTCTTAACTTTTCTGTATTGATTTTAAAAAAACCTACATTTGACACATACGTACCTAAAAATCACTTTATCAGCTTAAAAGGGATGCTCTGATCCCCTCTGCTAATGAATGCAGCTGAAAAACTTCATTGTTGCCAGCCTAACAAGCCTCTAAGAAATTGTCCTGATGGGGACAATGTATGTCTTCATGTGAAACGCAAATGCTGATCTCCTAAAAAACCCTAACCCCAAAAAACATCAAACCGCAACAACAGGTCTCCACACAATCTAGTTAATCCTCCTGAAAAAACACAAACCTTGTTTCTTGTAGTACAACCATTACCGCCAACTTCCTTCAGATAGGTGGAAAACATTTGTGGGAAATCAGTAGTGGCAGAGCGAGTCTTTTAAGCAACTGTTTAAGGCTGCGAAATTTCACACACCAACCATTCAGTTCTTGGAGACTTCCAGCAGGAGAGTCTTGCCAGAACCACTGTTACTAAAACAAAATTACTTTCCTTGAACATCTTTTGAAATGCACAGTGTGGACAAGAAAAATGAGGCATTAAAAGAACAAAGAAAAAACTTACTACTAATATGTCATTTTATTCCCTAAATTAGCTCTTGCAAATGCTGAGTCATCTCTGCCTAATTCTACTAGCAAAACTAAAAAGTGGTTTGTGGCTGTTCTTTACCCCTTTAGCAAGGCAAACATCCACTGCTGCAAGAGACTATTTTCCTTTCTGAAGAGTATCGTCAGCACGATGTATTTCAGCTTCAGAGCCTTGACACTGAATGGTGATGACTTGCAAGAACCAGAGCCAGCCCGTCATGAATTTCAGATCTTGGAGTGAGTTGCAGGGCAGATGCATAAAACAGTGCTTTCCTCACGACCTGAAACAAACTACTTTGCAAATCAGCACATAAGAAAAATGGAAGGCAACAATACTTTTGTGCTACATGGCTTTTCTAAAACCAGGTGCACGCTAAAAAAGCTTCCCTGAAAAGCTATGTCTTGCTGAGGGGTGCGAGAAGGGAAGGAGTCACCCCAAAGCCATCACAACTATGACACCAAAACGCTTAGTGGAGACCCAGGGATGCCAGCAGGCACCTCTCTGACAAAGATTACCTCTGAATTATCTACGTTTAATTGACAGCCAGGGGGTGTAACTGGGCAGATGTCCCCATCTGGCACAAGCTGCACCTCCACCACGAGTCTCTGCCCACAGAGATGTGCCTGATGGCTGCAGGCACAGCACCCTGCAGCGCAGGGATGCCCACAGCACAAGCCCAGTGCGTGCACTGCGGACACCGGCTTTGGAAAACACACGAGACTTGTTTTCAGAAACTAGATGGGAGTTTGATGTAAAGCTGATAGAACCTAATTTTCAGAACGTTTTCTTTATGGAAAGCTGTTTTACTGAAGCTCAACTCTGGAAGCAAGTATGTACCTGTCAAATAAATATTGATATTACTTTCCCCCCCTGTGAGCAAAAAACTGAATGAGTTTAACCCCCGGCCTCGGCGCTATTTAGCAGCACACTGTGCTCCTTGTTTCTTGGGAAGAGCTGCAACTGAGGCTCAGAACACTCATTAAAAATACCTCAGATTGAATTTCATAGCCCACAACTTTTGAAAACGAATATAATGGCACCATTCAGTGCTTGCAGTGTAATTCAGCAGCATAGGAGCCAGCGCGTCACTGGGGATGGAAACCCCAATCTCTGTGACACCCCCCACCCCTTACCTCCCACTTCTCCACTCCTCTCTGTTTCAAGGCAAAAATCGTCTAACCACCCTCTCGGGTTTTCTTTTTTTAACATTAAGTAGTGCTTGAGAAGAAAATAAAATCATTCTATTATTCGGACCGCTTTCTTCTCTGGTCTGTTTTCTTTGCCTGCTCGTTTTTCCTCATTTTGTTTAGCCATAAGCAAACACTTTACTAGAATGAAGGAGTAGGTAATTCTAAAGTCATCAAATATGAAACTGGAACCCTTATAAGCAGACTAGAAACATGAGGATATGGACTATTGTGACTATATGGGAGTCATTAACTACAAAACCAGATTGAGATGCAAAGTGGTTATTTACTATTTTTATTTGGATACATATTAGTTTAGCCATGATTCTAGTAAAACCCTTTGAAGAAAAGAAATAATTTAAATGCAAAAACTCTGAGACCTGGGGAGGAGGGGGGAAGAGATGTTCAGGCAAAATATTAAATCCTAAATCTAAAGCCAAATCAAATGTAACAGGCAAAAGCTTCTGATAATCCCTGTTCAGCCCTGCATTAGTCTCAACATGACTATTAATCTGAGCAAGAGCTGACACCATCCAGGATTGTACATATTTTACTTTTTACTTTAACAAGGGGAAGGAAAGTACATTTTAACGATAGGATACAGAACTTTTCATGACTGGATTGCTAACTTGAAAGTACACCCTTAGATGAAGCTTTCAGCCCATGGCTGCAGCTAACCTATAATGTATCCACGTTACACCCTAACTCTTGCCTTCAGCCAGGCCACTGCTCCAGCTGGATCTAGTGCTCCTGCAGCCACAACATGAGGCAGGGTAAGGAAGGTAACCTTGCATGAAATTTAAACAATTAAGACTTTCTGTAGGATCTGCTTGGTACTGACCTATCTTGCAAAATTGACGTGGACTGGCCAAGGAAAAGCTTGGCCGTAGCATCCTACTATTACTCTAAATTGAATGTGGAGTAGTCCTGTATTTTATGTGTGAACCTGAAACAGAGATGGTCCTGAGTTCATTCCTATTTAGTAAAATTCATACCCGCAAAGTGTTTTCATGGAAACGAAACCACCAAGTGCAAAACTTAAGTCTCAAAAGCTATCTCATCTTTCAGTACCTGAAAGGCAGAAGTTTTGGGTTGTGTTTTTTGCCAGTCAAGTTCCCAACACTCAAGAGTTTCTCGTCTGGTCCTGTAAGATCTGTCACCAACCTGACAAACTCAAACAGCTTGGCAATGTTTGTATTGTGGATGTGTAAGAAACGTATTCAACATTTCTCTAAGCAGCCTCAAAAACCTTGAGACTGAATACACTGAGAGTCTGAACTGTCTTTTAAACATGCAAAGAAACACAAAGGAGAAAAAGTGGCAACTGTCGATGCACTTATGGGATTTGCAGGGGAATGCAGAAGCTCTGTGTTTTGTGCATCACTGCAAAGTGCCACCTTTGGTGGGACACAAACCAGAGCGGAAAGAAGAATAAGGGGAATTAGTGTAGCGGGTGTTACAGCAACGGCTTCTTCTACCAAAAGATTTCAGAGGCACCCCATAATGATGCAGTCAAGTCACATTTACAAGGAAAGATAAAAAATAACCACCTCCCTTTTTAATACAGCTACAGAGTTTTTCAGAATGATCCTCAGGAGCTTTTCTGCTCATTCTTTGCTGCCTGCCTGCAACTTGCAGTGTCTCCTAACACAGCAGATGCTTTGAAAAATCCACCCATGAGTCATTCCAGGTCTCTGAAAGATTAAACTGGCTCTGGATTGTAAAAATCTGATGAATGGTTATGTTAGCAAACAACACACAACTGCAGCAATCATCAGGGAGCACAAACAGAGGAGTGGTGCCGGTGTGCACCGGAGGAGCAGTGACTTAGCCTTCAGCCACTCCAAAATCCAAAGCTGCTGGGACTGACGCCTATGTTGAATCTAGCATTAAACAGCAAAGCAGCACAGACAGAGACCTGCTTATGCATTTGTGGCAAACCAGGGAAAGAAGGGATTTGTGCTTGTATCTGCGGGGCAGGGGGAGGTGGAAGGGGGAAAAAGGCCAGCAGGACTTCTAAGCTGCACATGATGTTGTCTGTTAACAGCATGTGGTCTGAGCTAGGCAAAAAGCCTCTCGTGCATCTTCAGAGTGCTTCCTCCTGACTGCGAACAATGTTTTAGTCTTACCTACATTGAACTTGGGAGATTCAACTTTTGCCTGGTTTCCCACCCCTTCTTCTGCCTATGCGTGCACTGCGTGCGTGTGTGCATATATGTGTGTGCGTACCTTACAGAACTGCCCATGCCTGCAGTCACCGTGCAATACTTCAGAGGGAAACAGCTTACACCCTTCTGCTTCATTGCTCATTTAACCACACAAAACATTCAAGCTAAGGAGATTCCTAAGAGGTCTGCGTTCTGTCACTCAGATAGAGGCCTCAAGTATCAAAGGAAAGCAGCATCATGTTATTATCACAAGTACATTAACACAGTCTCTGAAACGCAACTTTTACGGCTTCTATTTTGTTTTAATGTGCAATGCTGTTTTCTTTTATGCTCTGTTTAAAAACATGTGTTGTACAGACTTAGTTACTGTGATTTGGGTTTTGGACAGAATATTTAAAATAAATCTTTAGGTGCAGCACTCAACTGGTTTTTTTTTTTTTATTAAGGCCAGAGTACAGCAGTGGCATATTAGATACCATTTTGATACAGATGAGCTTTATCAGCAACAACAGGCTTTGGGGGAAACAAGGGTTCTCTGTTCAGGATACATCAAAGAGAAGTCTTTGGGGATGTGCTATCAAAAGTCAAACATCACGCTGACACAATGCGACTTTTTTGACCACATTTTCAGTCTGAAGTTGAATTCCTCCAGAAAGAGAGTTTTAATTCATTTAACCTTGAGGATAATGTGTGTAACTGAAAAAGGATTTGATTTTATATAATTCGTGTTTTTTCCTTAGTGATGAAAACCAAGTCCTTATGTGATTAAGGACAGCATTCCTCTCATTTTAAATTTACATTTACAAATACGCTTTATTCAGTGTTAATATTCAGGTAATTTCCAGATTCCTGGGGTATGCAAGAGCAATACTGTTATTTGCAACATAACAATGTAACTGGATGCTTCAAGTGATAATTACCGAGATGTCATTTGAGTGTATCAATAAAGATTGCCATGGAATTATTATCTGTCAGGGTTTGAGCACCTTGTCAGAAACAAACTTCTCCATCTTCTGCTTTTTATTTTAAGGGTCAGTCTAAATTAATCCCACCTAACTCTAAGCACTTAATTGAGGTGCCTAAGGCGGAAGAGTAATTTTCCCAGATTCCTGTCTTATCAACAGAGGAGAAATAAGCGCTTTCAGACTACCAGTCAGCCAACACAAAATCTGAATCATCTGGGAGGTGGCCTCTCTTCCTCCACTTTTTTTATAAACTAGAGTAACTACAGCTGGCATAAATGTCTTACTGAAAGACAGTTTTACATGGAAATATATCCTTTACCATACTTAAGTTTAAAAAAATAAGAACTGAGGAACCTTTACAACATAAAGAGGTTCACGTTTATTTAAAACAGAATTTTGGCTCCTACAAGAAGACATTTCAGAAAATGGCCAAAATAAAAGCAGAGTGTTGCAACTCCCTCCTTAGATGGGCTTTGAAACTCCCCAACAGAAAGCAAAGGGAGATAAAACTAAGTAAATCAACGTGCAAAGAGTGCATCACTTGCTGAAGGTGCCTCCAGACAGAGAGCGAGCCAGTGGAAGGATGGCTGCATCTGTAACAGCCAGAATTCAATACCATCAGCTACCGCCTACCTGAGGGCAACTATCCTCTCCTGGCTAGGCACCTGAGCAGAAAAGACAATGGTCTTCTACAGAGCAGTGAGGGTCCGCCTGCCCAGCACCGCACTGATGAGATCAGATTTGCCAAAGCACTGAAAAGGATGTAATTTTTTTCTAGGAACAGTTTTAACAGGATATAGAAACCTTATGATAAACTTCAGATATCAACAGCCACTCTCATTAAGTGTTAATTGTTTAGAAGACCACAAATATCTGGAGATAAAAGCCAGCAGAATGTTGCTTAGAATTTACCACTGATCATCTATTACATTAATAGGCTCATCAGAAAGTTGCTCCAGATTTGTTTTTTTTCCAAATTGAAAAATACTTTTGTACCTATTATAAGACTTAATAAATATCCTTCATCCCTGCCTGTTCATAAAATGTTTAGGTTATCCATGTTCTCACCAACCCCCAAGTGAAGTTCTGAGCCAGCATATACACATCCTTCAGTCATCTCCACTGAAACACTGTCTTGCTACCAGTTTCAGAAATTATCTTTCTTCACCATAATTTACTTAGAGAAGTCAGACTACCCTGTCAGACTCAGGATAAATCTCCATAGGGAAAGAACTTTTGCATACAGAAGACCACAATGGCATGGAACCATGATTACTGCTTGCACACTTCTTGCAGTGGCCTTTCATTCATTTTTAATCACAACATCTCCTAATGCTTGACAAAGAACACCATGTGACTGAAACGGGGAGAGCCACAACCCTGAATGGGCATTAAGGAGCCACTATTATCAGCTCTTGCTTTTTTAGACTGTAAATATTTAGTAAATTGGGAGCTAAAAATTACTCCGTACCAAACAGCTCGAGACATCCTGTCTACTCCCGCGCATCGAACAAGGTGTTGGACAGGACAACGGCATAGGCTTTGCAGGATGAGAAAGATATGTGGAGCCACATGTCACTGGCATCCTGCTGGCTTTTTAATTCTTACCAGCTCATCAACACTCCTCAGCAGGATTGTGCATACAAGCTGAGCGAAGGCAGTGACTGCTGAGTCCCAGTGGGAGACTCCTGCAGAGCACACATCGAGATGAGAAGCAGCTGAGAAGGTTGGCCATCATGCCCCAGGTAGGCCTAAGACCTGGTGACCAACCAAGGTGCTGCAGTTCTGCTTCTAGCCATCCACAGATCACACCAAGAAAAAAGTCTTCGTGTCTGTAGTAAAATAACAGGTCTGAAACCAGGCTGAGGAAGTGCAAAACTAGCAAATACAGAGGTCTGTCATCACTGGAATTTACATCTCATCACCTTTGCTGGTACCAAAAATCTACAAAAGTAATCAATATGTATTATGGGTACTTACAGCACAGACAGTTTGCTCCAAGAACAAAGCGAGGTTTACTCAGTGACAATACAATATAGAGATTAGTCCAGCGATGGGTTTAGTGTGTGGCTCTCACCTGTGAGACCATCGTACCTGGACACAGTCTTTGTCTTGGAAAGGATTAGTACCTCTAAAAGAAAGCAGCAAATACCAGCAGCCAATACCTCCTGTTGCTCCCACGTGCCCACAGCCACGAGTTGTCCCTACTTTCTCTTTGTAGCCTACAGGGAAAGTGAAAGGGGCTGAAAACCAGGATGTGATCCAAACCAGGAATTTGATCCCCTCCCAGATAATTCCTTCCATCCAACATATCACAAGTGTAAGCAAACTGTGAACAATTAAGGCGAGGAAAAGGTGAATTATGATCATCACTGTTAGAAACCGTTCATTCAGAGGGCACACACTTCCTTCTTGAGTATAAAACGTGATTCCCTGTCACTGAAGCAGGGCGTTCTCCACCTCTAGTTATGTGCTTACCAGGAGACATGTTTTTATGTTATTTACTAGGGTGGATATTTTCCCCAATGACCCTCAGAGCCTTGCTTGGGTTGAGAGTCATCCTTTTTTAACTGCAATTAAGCATCCAGTTGCCCTGGACTTCCTTCATGGCAAACAGAAAGAAAGGGTACTTCCAGCGAAACACTCAGGCCAGCCAAAACTGAATAGGCGAACTTGGCCTTCATCTCATTGCTACTTTGCTTCTCCCTCTGGATTATGCGATCTTTAACATGGTGGTATGCTTATTTCTTGTTATCATTAACATTCATGAGGTATTTTGTCTACTGTGCTGTTAGGAAACA
Organism: Balaeniceps rex; assembly: GCA_013401315.1. Taxonomy (NCBI): domain Eukaryota; kingdom Metazoa; phylum Chordata; class Aves; order Pelecaniformes; family Balaenicipitidae; genus Balaeniceps; species Balaeniceps rex. Next base: position 53,620 of record VYZW01037437.1, on the reverse strand, counting down.
GATAAGTGCTTATACAAAAGATATTACGCATATCAACTGACATCATCAGCATATTTTAAACAGTCTCCTGAAACTGAATTCAAATGCCCAAACTACTAAAGACAAACATTTCCCAATAAAAAATTTAATTCATACCCATTAAGCTGCTCTCACCACCAGCTATTTCAGGATATCCTGACATTAAATCAAATATTTACAGAACGGCTTACACTTCTTTTTGAGTGATGCTGAATATATCTGGATATGCGCCCTTGCTGGAGATTTATAATTCGGGTTAGCATTACACTGAGTAATTTTAAAAGCTTGAGAAATCACAAGATCTGTCGAGGTCATTTCTCTTGCATCACATGTGGATCCAATACTGAACATAAAAGTTCCACAGACCACATGTTTGCTGATCTGCAAAAAGCCATTCATCCTGAAAGCAGCGAAACTTGCCCCATCAACTGCACTTCTTCAACAAAAGCATGACCATCTCTCTTCCACTCCTGATCATTACGATCAAGAGAGGTCACTATTAAAATCCATTTCACTCCTCATAACTGCTGGCAACAGTGTCCCTAAATGTTCCTAAAAACACTTTTAACTAAGGCAAAAAGTGCATTAAAAGCAATGGATTTCTGTCAGGGCTGAGCTGTGGGGTGACTCATAGGCTCGTGCAGAGCGCTCCCATAGCTGCACCGGTAGCCATGGTGGAATTCAACTCACCCAACTTTGGCTGTCTAGAAGTTATGTGTTTAGTCTAAGCTCATCTTCTGGGTTGTCTCTCTGCAGTCAGACAAGAGAGAAGTATTGTGAGAGAAAATTCATCCCATCTGGAGACAGATGTATCACACACCCAGGGTGAATTACCCATCGGGGCACTTCTCATTCCACCGACAACTGGGGGAGTCTTTCCTACTCCCTGTGAATGCTATGTTCAAACAACTGAAATCAGGTGAGATCGATCTTACTCCAAAAAACTTCAGCACAGGGAAGGTTGTATGGTCTGGCACACTTTTTGCTTGCAATTTTTCCACATGCCTGAGATAGGATACACATGACATTTTCTTTTGGAGAAAGAGGGGCAAATAGAAGAAAGAGACATTCTTATAAAGCTGTGTATTTGTTTTAAGCAAGATAATGGTCTTGAAGGGGCTTAAGAAGATAACAGCAGACAAAGCAGAAATAAAGAAGGTAGCATTGAGAACATATGACAAGGGGGATAGATCCCCAAAGTGGAGCTACAGCACAGGCTATGAGTAACAGCAAAACCCTCTGTTTCCTAAATGTGTTGCCCAGCACTTACAAATCAGAATTACAAGCAAAATGTAAGTCCCATGTTTTCTCATAGTAAAAATAACCAATTCCATTCAATTCCATGTTGTGGCCTATATTGAAAAGGAGCTCCATTAAATTTGTTACCTAAACACAAACACTGAGCAGTTTTCTACATCTAGAGCATTGATGAAAGGAAACTCAAGACTCAACAACATAACATTCAGTAGCACTATCCTGATCAAAAGGACTTCCATCTTCTTTTTGACTTCAAATGATGGCTTTAAGGAGATTCAGAGTCCAACAGTAGCCTATTGAATAAGGATCGAATTTTGACTTAGCAGACCCATACCGTAAGGTGTTGAGCACCTGTGCCGACCCTGCAGACACGTGGCACTGCTCCTCAGGAACTGAGCAGCTTGCAAGGCCGGCCGGCTGGAATGGCTCATGGTATTTCCCAGAGCACATGTGGCCCCACAGATGAAATTCTTCTAGCAGAAAATTGCTCAGCAACGGTCTTGAAGAACAATAAAGAAACTCAAACAGGAAAAATGTAAATAAAGCACCTTATGTGTAGGCTACTGCTTAAGGTCTTAAAGTAGATGCCAAATAATGGAACAACATGTCTGGCTAATAGCCATACTTTTCTAGTTCTGAGGAACTGGCATTATCAATTAAAAAAAACACTTAAGTAACTGATATACACAGTCTCTGATTCCAGTATCTCCACACTGATGGATCAATAAGTGATTTGGAAAAACATACCTTCTAAAAACCATTAGACAGCTATATAAATATATAGCTATATTAAAAATACATGTATGCATGGTTTTTTTCCTTCACCACTTAGAGTAACAGACTGAAAATACCCATGGCACATACAATGCATGCAGTTATATAAGGGGCGATTTATAGCCCTGTTTTAATGACTGTATTTGCCAAAGGCAAAAATCTGCTTACTGTTATTTCTAGCAATAGTATACTTTACTAAACAGTGTCTTGTGTAAAAAACCAAACAATCCCCCCCAAAAAAACCCCAAACCAGCATAAAACATACACTAACCTTTTATGTTGCTGCTAAGTGGTTTGTGAAATCTGGTTTTGTGATTACATTTAAGATGTTTTGCGCAGTCACTATTAGCCAAGTATCCTATGCGGGGGCGGGAGGGACCTCTAAAGTGTTCACAATAGGCTTGAAATGCTACACTGTAAATCACGGCTCCAAGTATCACAGAAGCCTATAGATAATAAATAAACCGATAAATAAAATCAAGCAAACAAGGCTTTGCTTTCTTTGTTGAGAATGTCTGAAGCTGCCCAAAGTTGACAACAAAAATAGCCTAAATATTCAGATCCCTACAGCAGTATGTCTTTAGCAAAACTGCACCTTTAACCTCTAAATATTCATAGAGCTAACAGTCTAATAATGTAATAACACAGTTGCATGCTAGGACACCAGAAACCATGCTTTGGAAAGAAAAATATCACTGACTAAGTTTTCAACAGGTGTCATAAACTAGAGACTCAATCTTGCAGTTAGAGCAATCAATGTAATACTCTGCATACATGACATACTACTATTTCCGATGGCTTTTACACGGAAACAACAGGCACTATTCATATAGAATCACAGGCCACTGCTACACCACCAAGTATTACATTTTTAAACTGTCAATTACCTACACAAAGACTGATGGAAAATGTCAACCAAAATTTTGTGCTCAAACTCAGCTTTCAATACTATTCTGCTTTACTCTTCTGAGAAGAGTTTCACTTCTCATACTGAAAAACCCCAGAAGTACAGACATTGGTCCCTTACAGCCATGCACCTTGAACCAGAAACTTTTCATGTCTCCTACCTCAAGAGCATCACTATGTCTGATCTACTTTGTGAGTACTGTTTTCACTAAAGAGTGGGTTTCTCAAACTCAGCAACATTCTCTTCTCTCTCATGCTGGTCACTACATGGCTGTTTTTTAAATGCATCATTTCTGGTCACAAAGGCAAGAGGTCACTTTGTCCGTAACTGGAAGGCTAATCTATGGTAGCTGTTGCAACCCCAGTGATTGCCCTTCCGACACAGGGGCACCCAGGAGGCAGCCCACGCTTGTGCTCACTGGTCAAGCTGGGGAAAGCCTGCCCCTGTGGCATCAACCGTGTTAGGGGCACCAGCCTTCACATCAAAACTCTGCCCAGAAGTTACTTACTGCTACTGCAGAACTGGCTTGTGTCCTTAAACTAAGAACAAGCACAGGGAAGGCAAGAGGCTAAAATCCACCAGGACTTGGTGGCAGCCCTCTCTTTGGAAATTCCCCCTACACTCTCACGAGGCCAGGGAAAGGGCCAAAATGACGTTTGGAAATGGTTGTTCTACTTCATTTCTGATGTGCATTCATGTATGTTTTACCTGCAGCCAGCGTTGTTACAGAAAGGCACACACTATCACAGCCAAACACATTTCAAAATCATATAGAAATAATGAGGCAGCTTCTCTCACTCCATAACCCTTTATTCGCAGTTAAAAGTTCACATCAGGACTGAAACGATAAATATTACATTTCCTAAGCCTTGGAAGCATATCTTCTTGCTTTCTTGACATTTGTTTATATGGTTAAAACAAACAACAAAAAGCCCGTCCTTTTAGCCAAGTACTATAATAAAGAGAGAACAGTGAAAGCAACAGCTGCTCTCAGTTGAATCCCAGTTTGCCTGGTGTTTTCACTTCAAAAGTCTGAATACCTGCAACAACAAAAATAAAGCGACCTACTGTAGATTCCTCGAGAGGTGAACAGAAGTCCAGGCAGGAACTCTGATGAGGAATGTGAGCTAATTTGCAGTGGTCAGTTTCTGAGCTACTTTCATTTTTTTCATCTGACAAATAGGCAAAGCCTGAAAGCAGACCCTGCCACAGGAGTGGCAATAAGCCTCCTAACTAATCCCAGGTGCAGGGACTTACGGAGGTGCTAAATTTTTTTCAGGCACTGCTGGGTTGTAAATGGATGTTGCTTTGCCATCCCTTCCCACTAGGGCTGGCAAGCCTCAACAGCAGAAGCACCCGAAACTCCTTTCCCTACAAGGTCTAGTGACTTATACATACCACAGCAGCGTGAAAGTAATGGTATTCCTTCACTGATGGTGGAGGGGAGAGAAGAAAGTGCAAGTGCGTTTCAGAGAAGACCTGTGCTGAACAAAAGCAGAGAGCTGAACACCAAACAAACTGTATTTGGGGTGGGAGGCAAACAGAACAAAATAAAAACAAGCACACACAGTATTATTTTAATATTCCTTAATTTGCCACCTTATCTTCAAAGTAGTAAGTCTTTTCTCAAAGAGACTGATGCCTAAAAAAAAAAAAAATAAACCCCTTATGCCTTTTTGAACAAAATTTCCAGACTGCTATTACCACCCTCTTTGGGCATTTCAAAATAGAAGAAATGCCCCCAAAAGTAAAACAAATTCTCAGAGAAATAATTCAAAATATGGTAGCCAGTGAGACCAAGATATCCCAAATGAACGTTTTTGACAAAGGCAGCAGTAATCTTCCACAAATGCAGGTGTGTCTGATCACATACTACTGTTCCTACATATAGTGATAATTATCCAGAAAAACATAAAACAAAAAAACCCTACCATTATTATTATAGTTCGAGTTTTTTGTAAAAACTCAGCAAATCAATTCCAGAAAATCTGGTACTGTGAACTGTCATGCAATTAACCTAGGTATAGTCAAAATACACCAGACTGGTGAGCATGGAATAACATCCATTTATATATTTAAATGATGAATTACCTGCAGAAGAGATGACTCATTAAGACCTTGCAGTTGCCACTTAGGAAAGCGGTAACACAAGCAGTAATGCCCCAACTTTCTTCATTTTGCCATTCCAAACCTGTGTCTGGAAGTCTTTCTCTATGGACATCTTATCTGCCAACCACTAGCAATCGTGATCCCTTAGGAACCAGATTATCAAAGATTGTTTATTAACAGAGAATAAGCAGCCATGGAAAAGGTACCTCACTTTCAGGTATCACCTTCCTTGACCAAAACCGAATTTGAGACACACAGGCGAAAGTCTGAGATGGAGGCAGAAGATTCCATAGAGCTAATCTATCAGAAGCCTAACTGTAAAGGATCTGACATAATGTCCCATATGTCCGCAGACATTGCTTTAAGTGCATCAAACAAGCCCAGGACACTGACAGAAATTTCAAACATCTTTTAGGCAACTGAGATGCAGGTCTTCAGCTCAATCTGCATTCAAATCGCCACTGAAAGCCCCAAATCGTCAACTTAATTTTCTTATTTTTAGCATTCAAATTTGAAAAGCATGTTCTCAAAGTAAGACTGAAATGTGAGGTAATATAATCTGCAATGATTAGCTGGGACATTCTCCAGAGAATGCCCATTCTGCCTGAATGTTTACATCATTTCCATTACAACTTTCCATACATCACCAGTTAAACTAGTTACATACCAGGCTAGACTACACCGCCTGGGAGGTAAGCAGCATACTTTCCCCACTTCATTCTCACGCTGCCATTAAATCACTTTACATATTAACGTCTACTTAATCTTTAGGATGACCTGTTAATCAAAAGCATATGCATACTTTTGATTACACTGCTTCCTAGGGGCAGCGTAACCGTATCTCGTTCTAGACTACATTACTTTTATTGTAACTAAGGAGTCAACATTTGAACATTATATTTAAATGCACAAAATCCCTAAAATTTGCTCACATCAGAGATGTGAAAGAAAGACAGGCCACTGTGTACTGGGGATGGTTTACAAGCTTAAGATAGCTGGAGGCTATACTGATTTAGTGCAATTTTTCTCATAGTTCGCAATGATGAAGATGATGTTGACCACACCTAACAAAAGCTAGGTGTCAGGAAAGAGAGCAAAAGCAGAAATAAAACCCAAGGAACATTATACATTCACATCTGCTGAAACATGATGTTAATACAAGAACAAACCTGGCTATGAATATGTCTAGGCTAGAAATTAGAAGAAATTTTATAACTGGTTAATTAGTGAGGTTCTGGAAGAGTTTTCCATAGTGAATATACAGGGCAGTAAACATAAAGTACATTTAAGATGGAGTCAAAATAAATTTTGGATGTGATTATATAACACGGCTCCTTGCAATAAGAGAGGACTGTGCTCAGTAACCCAGAAAATCAAGTCCCATCCTGTAATCCCAAAGACAACCTAAAGGAACCAAGCAATGCCAACTCATGATTTTGTCATGAGCATGGAATTTTTCTTCTTTAAGCCCCCATTACTGAGACTGATGGGAGAATCTGTTTTAAATTTAGAGAGTGAATAAATAAAGTGTTAGGCTAGGGTTCGAGGAGAAACACTTTTAAAATATGAACTCTGCAAGCTCAAAAACCAGAAGGCAAATAAAAAGAACAAAACATCTGTTACTTCTTAAAAATCTCATGGTTTCTAAGCCACTGGGGGCAGAGGAAGGCTGATTCATGACTTCTGAATGCTTAGGTTGACAACTGAAAGAAGTAAAGTGTGAAGGAGTCCAAAACATAGCACACAAAAACACTAGGCATGCCTAAAAATGGAAGAGCGTAGATGCCTAATTTAAACATTCAACTTTCAAATGAGACTTTTTGAACTTTTTTGCTGCTGCTGCTGCTGCTGCTGCTGCTGCTGCTGCTGCTTTTGAGCAGCAAGCAGCTATGAGCTTTGACCACAGCCCTCTGGTTGCTCAAGAGCTGTCTCTCAGCCTGTTGTCCTGGCCACAATGTTTTTTGTTTTTCAGCTGCTTTGAGGTCTTCTCCCTTGGTTTTGTCCTGATTCATTGCCAGCCACAGTTCCTCCTCCTCTAGAAGTTGGCTGTTTCTGAGCAGAAGTCAATGGATCTATTAAGAAAAACCCCGTAAAATTATGCTGATATATAAGGCAAACCATGGACTCAGTCCTGTCATAATGGACTTGTAAAACACCAGCTAATTTTAAAAACTCCAGCACTTTCCAGGTTTAGGATAGCTTCATCTCAGTTTTTAAGAGACAACTTACCTCTCAAACATTTACTCACGTTCTTTCTGCATATCTGTACTCAAATGATACCAATGTACTGCAGTAATATTAAAAATAATTACGTTACAATTTTAAAATTAATTTCTGTTATTCCCAGCAGACTCCTGAGAGCTATTTATTCAACTTTCAAGGCAGCATCAAACACAAGTATTTGGTATAGGCAATTAGGATTACTGAGTTCTTATTTAGTTTTCAAGATGTGGGCAGACATGAGTTTCAAGCACAAATGGTGGGTCGCTGAAGAACTCATTTCCCCTGTATGCTGTCCTGCCCGCAGTACTTCCACAGCTGCTGTGGCTCTCTGGTCTCATCCCTTCACATTTCCCTGATATTTTTCCAGCTTTGACCACTTTGTCTCTTTATACCATCTGCCACCTTTGACATGACACATCAGAGAACCAGGAATCTCTTCTTAGGGTACAACATCAGGACACAGTAAGACCTTACCATCACCTTGACAGCCTGAACAAAGTGCAGCTACGAGGGGGAAAAAAAAAAACAACAATAAAAACCAGCCATGCACTCTGCTACACTAACAGCAGCAAGCCCTGCATTACTTACGCAGCAAAACTGATTCAACAGTTGATTAGGTTCTTGATGGGAAGGATCAAACCTCCAAACCTCTCACTCTCTCTTGTGACAAACAATTGCATTTTGGTTTGAATTTCATGCAATACAGGTGCCACACTGTAGGCTTTGCACTCAAATTATATTTGATGAGTTTGAAGGCACTTTGGACTCATATTACAGTGGGTAAGCAAGCATCCCATTACTGTCCAAAGACAATGTTTGTCTAAATAAAAAGAGCCCATCGGGTACTGACACCAAGCATGGGAACACATTCTTATACACTGCAAAAAGAAAATTTGGGGAAGATATTTCAGGCAGCTTTGATAAACAGGAGGCATTGGAAAATTCCTTTAAAAAATGGGCTACATGAAAGACAACGCTTCAGTGTGTCAGTAGTAAAAAAATAGGTTCTTGTTTTACACTGGTTTTCTTTTTTAAAGGTGCAAAGTCATAGTCAAAGTTTTCCACCTTTACCCCACCTTATGTTACTGGGCAATATGAGTCAGGAGGTAGTGAATATCAACCTCTAAATCCCTTCACAAATACATTTCACCTGGGCTTTTCTCTTCTCCATCCCAACACCAAGTACACTTCATATCAAATTCAAGTTTAGTGAGAAAATACACCCATGGCCTCTGGAGCAGGGAGGTGAGCTCATGCCTGCAACTGAAGCATTTTCATCGGCAAGGTCCAAAGCCAGGCCCCCTCGGCCTGCTCTCCTTGAGGCCACAAAAACACAGATGAGCATCTAAAACTCTCGGCTCTTTCTGCTGGCTGGGTTCAGGATCCCTACTCAGCACAAGGAATGACACTTATCTAAAGCACTCTGCTCTTGCTGGTCAACATTTCACATGGCTAACTCTGAGTGTTTATCCCTCTCCAGGTGCCTAATGCCCAGCAGAGCAAAGCCAGAGCTTCTCAATGAATCTGTAATGCAAAGCTGTTACCTAAAGAATCAGTAATGAACAGTGTCACATCTGTGAATAGAAAGCTTTATAAATTTATTTTCACCTTTCAGCTCCCCTCTGCATTTTAGAAGATAATTATAAAAACAGAAAGCAAGACTATTTTTAAAATGCTTGTTAGTTGCTATTTGCTGCTTACTGCTTATACGTTAGCGAAAGGTGGCCATTAGGACACAGTCTGGGCCATCCGTTTCCCTCAAGCACTGTGACTGCTATAGCAGAATTGCTGCTTTGGACCTTGGAAGCAGCTGCTGACCTTGAATTTGCATGAAAAGGTTAAATACTTTAGTGGTAACAAAACAACTGTTCTATGAGTAATAGTTTTATATTATCCCGAGGGCCATGAATTTGTTTATAATTACTCAGAAATAACTTTTTCATAACATAAACTCTCTTACTTGAGCACATCTCTACAGCTGCGTTAGCCTGTTATGCCCGCAATCCAGAAGATGTGAATTCAAATCCCTTTCTATAATTTTTTTCAAGCATTGTTTCTGAATGCACAGTTGGAAGAAAATTACAGAAGCACAACCCTGTCTGTCCTCCTTCCAACACAAAAAGCAAACTACAATATAGCTACCAGAAGAAAAATCTGCTAACATCTTCAAGAAGTCCTTAATCTATAATTAATGTCAACAACCTTTAAAGTCTGTAATTCTTGCATCTCACATTCATATTTTAAAGGTACAGTAGTTCTGAGTTATGCCGGGTATGGAGACAGTTTAAAAATTAATGAAATAGCATTACATTTAATAGATAGCAATATAAATAGCATTGTTTTTCATAAGGTAGGAACTCATTTTTTCTTTAAAATTAAGAAAAAAATTGTTAAGCACCACTTGTTAAAGTTACAGTCGCTAACCTTTTAACCTTACTTTGTCTGCTTATCTGAGATCATAATAGTTTGCATGCTAGTGTTCCTCAACCCACCACAGGCATTGGATGATGCTGTGAATTAATTTTTCTCCATTAAACCTAATATCCAGCAACACATTGATGTGCTGTGAATTTTTAAACACATACAATGACTTTCTGAGTCATGCCCACTCACTTTAAAAAGATGTAGTCACATTTAAAAAGCAGCCAGTTAAGCACATTTCAGGAAATATTCAACTCACCATTGGCCACTCTTTCTGCAACTAGTGCCTACAGCTCATGAAACTGTTGCTCTGGTAATGAAACCATCACACTTTCTCCACCTCATTGTCTTTCTCCTGAATTCTGTTTTCTTGGAATTATGTTCTATATGTAAAATCTCTGCAAGCAGCTCAATCCAAAAGTTCTTCCATAAAATGTCCCCATCTGAATCTGTCTACTTCTAATCAAGGCACTCGAATTTACTCCCATTGCTTGCAGTAAGTCCTTACAAGAGTGTCCTATCCCTGAGCACAGGACTCTCTTGCCATCAGTTAAGAGAGGGCACATACTTCAGCTCTGCTATGGAGAGGGATACTCAAAACCCAGTAAAAATACAGGCAACACTTCCTCACTGGGGTAAGACACACAAAAGGAAAGCACTTTATTCCAACAGAAGAAGAGGTGTCAACATTGTTGTAGCATTTGTTGTTGAACCATCAGTACTGGAAAAATCAACTGGATATGGCGAGCAGCAAAAGATTTGTTAGTCTTTACAACACTCCATCAACAAAAATTTGAAGATGGAAACTCTAGGTAGCCACTATCACTGAAGGAGATTGGAGGCAGATGAAGAGAGTCAAGTGTTAGCATTTCAGCTTGGATTCAGTTTGGATGCAATGATGCTTGCAGGCAAAGGCACAATTGGCAGGTATACACACCGTAAAGCCTCTAAATGCTCCTACGTTTATTTCGATAACTTATTTTAACTAGACAGCACATGAAAAACATGCTACGTGCCATGGAAGTAGGTAATGCCATCTACAGCTGGGCTTGCCTGGCACTTTCCATTGTTGAAGACTATTTTCAGTAACTTTTAAAATTTTGCTAGGTCATGTTCCACATTAAGCGGATTTTCTTCGGAAAGTTTCAACCACAGCAGTTTAGGCAAACTACCTAAAGATGAGAAAAAGGAAACATCCACTGTTTCCTCATCTCAACCAGTCTTGCAAGTATTTCTTTACAAAGGTACAGTTGGTATCATGCTTCTGAGAAGGGGCTTAAAATCTGGACAAGGTCAGAACCGTTCCATGGAGAAGCATACTGTTTTGAGAAAGTCTAATTTATGGCATAACACATCTGTATCAGAACCTGGAATAAGGCTGCAGCCTTAATCCTACAATGTGCTTACATTTGAAGGCTCAACTTAACAATGGGAACATTTTTTTAGTCATTTTTATTCAACTACTTCAGATTTATTTTTTAAAAAATCACCTTTGTGAAAGCTCCATCCCAGTGAACCAAAATGCTTCACAATAGAAGAATCAACACAAACACAAACCCACCCCCTCCCACCAGAAACATCCAAAAGATTGATTGAGAGCTGAAGACAGTGAAAAGAGAGAAAATTATTATCATATGATCATTTTCCCTTTGACTCCAACATTGTCTTCTGGAAGGACTTAATGATTTCAGCTTCTTATAGTCTGAAACTAATGTAGGATTTAGCTTTATGACCGTGGAATCTACTGCAGCATCAGATATTTTGGCAGTAGAAAGGAGCACACATTGAAATTATTTTGAAGCTGTCATTTGCGTATACCCAGACAAGCATGCAAAATCAAACGGAGATATTGTTCAAAATCCCCTAAGAGATGCCCACATTTCAAGCTCTGTCTCTCCCTGCAAGTACAGTGCTGTATCCCGTTAAAAGTCATCTCAATCATGGAGAAGCTTGCATTAGTAATTCGCAACAGGCACTGCAGTTTGTTGGTGTATCATTTCTTGAATGCCCAGGAGAACCGTACTGAGATGCTGGACAACTGAACATCCCTGCACTTGTGGCAACTGAAGGTCTTTTTGTGTGACAGTCACCCTGAAATTGTCCCTAACACCAGAAAAGGGTGAGAGTTGAAAACTTCCTTACACAATCTGAACACACAGAGAGTGTAGTGACAATAATTTCTTTAGCAATATGCGAACAGGAGACCAAAATTAACTTTAGCTGTACTGCAGATCAGAGCGAGGAGGTTTTCCCTTTGTCTGTATCCCCCAGCTTTGAAAGCACAAGCCCTGCCAGCTCCTAGGCTAGCCTGAAGTCCTGAGGTTTGCCTATCCCGGGGAAAAGCACATTTCATAAAGCAAGCCTTCCTGGGGGTTCACCTTCATTCAAATCTTCCCAAACCTTCTGCTCCTCCAAAGAACAGCAAGAATATTAATTAAAATGTTCTTTTCCTGATAGATTACATCCTGCCCTCAACAAACTTGCAGAAATGTTAATGCTCTTTGGGTAGGATTAAACTGTCTAGTCTCTTCTTCAGAGGTAAACTGAACAAGATAGTGTCTGCCTGCTGCTTAACCGAGAAGAAACAATCTGTCAGGAGGAAAACGCTCCTTTCCCTTTGGCAGGATGACATTCAAATCTGAAGGTGAAGCCTTTTCCTGTGCTGAAATAGATCTCAAACATTAGTACTTGACAAGCGTACTCTATCAAAGCAAACGAAGAGTATTACTGCATGCAGTTCATTGCTAGCTCTTCTTTGAGAGCAAGCGATGATCGTAACTTTGCAATAAAAACAAGAGTCAGAAACCATGATCCCCAGCGCTGGCCTCTGGGAAAAATCATGGCACATACAACTTGGCAGAACCAAAGCCAGGCAAAAAAAGGAAGAGCTACTGAAGCAGGCCTCAGGGCACCCTCTGTTCTTACACCCGTGCTGGTGGCAGCACCTCTGAGGAACAGCTGGATTCAGGGCCACCATCGGGCCCCAACCTTCTGCTCCAGGCCGCTTGCATGCATGGTGCCCATCCCTGGTGCACCCAAGTGGGTTGGCTGGATGTGGGCGCTGTTTGTAACAAGCAAGCTTTCTTGAAATGAGTTGGCCCTTTTAAACACGTTATACCGATTTCTTTCTGCTGAACCTTCTGCCTTGTGGTGGGGTGACCCCAGCTGGTAGCTAAACCCCTACCCAGTCACTCATACCTGAAGACAAGAATCATAGAATCATAGAATGCTTTGGGTTGGAAGGGACCTTTAGAGGTCATCTAGTCCAACCCCCCTGCAGTAAGCAGGGACATCTTCAACTAGATCAGGTTGCTCAGAGCCCCGTCCAACCTGACCTTGAATGTTTCCAGGGATGGGGCCTCCACTACCTCTCTGGGCAACCTGTTCCAGTGCTTCACCACCCTCATTGTAAAAAATTTTTTCCTTATATCTAGTCTAAATCTCCCCTCCTTTAGTTTAAAACCATTAGTCCTTGTCCTGTCACAACAGGCCTTACTAAAAAGACTGTCCCCATCTTTCCTATAGGCCCCCTTTAAGTACTGAAAGGCCGCAATAAGGTCTCCCCACAGCCTTCTCTTCTCCAGGCTGAACAGCCCCAACTCTCTCAGCCTGTCCTCGCAGGAGATGTGCTCCAGCCCTCGGATCATTTTCGTGGCCCTCTTCTGGACTCGCTCCAACAGCTCCATGTCCTTCTTGTGCTGAGGGCTCCAGAGCTGGACGCAGTACTCCAGGTGGGGTCTCACCAGAGCCGAGTAGAGGGGCAGAATCACCTCCCTCGACCTGCTGGCCACGCTTCTTTTGATGCAGCCCAGGATACGGTTGGCCTTCTGGGCTGCAAGCGCACACTGCTGGCTCATGTCCAGCTTTTCATCCATCAGTACCCTCAACTCCTTCTCCACAGGGCTGCTCTAAATCCCCTCATCCCCCAGCCTGTATTGATATCGGGGGTTGCCCCGACCCAAGTGCAGGACCTTGCACTTGGCCTTGTTGAACCTCATGAGGTTCGCACAGGCCCACCTCTCCAGCCTGTCCAGGTCCCTTTGGATGACATCCCGTCCCTCAGGCGTGTCAACTGCCCCACTCAGCTTGGTGTCATCTGCAAACCTGCTGAGGGTGCACTCGATCTCGCTGTCTATGTCGTTGATGAAAATATTAAACAGCACTGGTCCCAGTACGGACCCCTGAGGAACACCACTTGTTACCAGTCTCCATTTGGACATCGAGCCGTTGACCACTACCCTCTGTTTGCGACCATCCAACCAGTTCCTTATCCACCAAACAGTCCACCCATCAAATCCATCAAATCAAAAAAGAAGATTTCTTCTTTTCCTTCTTAGACTGGTCCTTGGAGATAAAGATACGTAGTGGTGACATGCACAGTTATACAACTGGTTTATGTATAAAACTCCACCTGCCTTTTGGAGCAAAGAACAATCTCCAGAAATCTGTAGTATCTTTTATTTGTTGGAAACACACATCCATATTTCTCTCACATCAAAACTTTTAAGCATAAGCAAGATACAGGCCTGTTAAGTCTCACACTCATAGCACGAAACTTGCAGTTGGCCTCCCCCAGCTCTCCAAGCCATACTTTCTACACGCTGGCAAAACTATTGTTTTCCCTTCTCCTCTGCGCGGCTGTTGTTTGGGCTGTAGCTCCTTGGCAGACCTTCACTGGAGGAGATACTTTCTGAGCAGCAGACTCCCTGTTGCCATGTGGAGCTTCTCTTCTGTGACCTTAGCGTGCCCCTGCCTTACTATATGACTCTCTGACCTGTTTTCTCTCAAACTGGATTTTAGGCAGGTTCATCAATCTGAAGAGAGACTTCTGTGGAGCCCAGAAAAATAATTACAAGCACTCACTCATACTTTGGCTGTGTTTGAAGCACTATTTCCACAGCACAGCACCTCGATTTTCATCATACAAAAACACCTGCATATTCAATCATGAAAATTTATAAAATTTCTGCAGCATTACATGGTACTTTGCAAAAACACAGATATATTTTCTAATAAAGACCCTACTCTTAACTAGATTCACAAGTCATCTTTCCTCCCTTGCCTACTCTCCAAAAAAAAAAACCACCACCAAACAAACCATCATCAATACAAACTCTACTGATAGGGACTGTAAATTGCCAGTTAATCTGAGGACTGCATCTTCTTTTCTTATTGTACAGCAACCACACGCAGCGTAGTATCTGCTTGCACTTCTATTTATTCATCAAGAAAGCCACCACACACGAGAAACAAAATTCCTGTGTTGAACCGCTTTTTCATCCCTATTTTACAATTACAGGAGGAGGGAAACTGGCACAGAAACACATTTTATGATTCTTTGGGCACTGAGTCCTTAAGTGTACACTAGCAAGCTTTGCCGTGTTCAGAACTGCCACTAAGGAAGCAAGTTTTTTCCTTTCCCTTTTAAGCATTCATAGGGTCCCACCATGCCAAAGACAATCAGGCACAAGAAGAAATATCTCATATTCATCTTTATCAATATCACATGAATCTTTCTAATGATAAATTTAACATAATGAATGAGATAAATGTCTTATTCTTCACTTGGTTGTCAAGAGAAAAAAAAATTACGGTTACTGTTAAATACCTCACTAAGATGCATGGAGATCACTCGGGTAGGGTGCAAGAAGCTAATATACCATGTTACGCATGTCAGAAATGAAGAAGATTGACTGGGAACATTTCTGAGTCTGAAGCATGCTAGACTTTTCTTCCCCCTAAAAGTACTCAGTATTCTGAATGGCAAACTAAAACATGCATAAATATTTAACATAAATTTTGTGAATGGCATATTAGGAACACTGAAATCTCACCTTCCTTTTTCCTATTGAAAAAAGAAAGAAGTAACACGTTCTGGAAAGTCACCTGAGCTTACTTCCTTGCAGTCTATCCCTTAAAAATAAAAGAATTGTGATACATCAAATACAAGATTCAGAGTTCAGACATACCCAGATTAACCACTTTTTTCTGCATGCTATTTGAAAAAAACACATCAAAATGCAGTATTTCTTCGTTTTAGGAGTGTATTGCCAAACACCCCTGCTGCTGGCACCTCTGTTCTCCCCTTTCTGTCTTGCCACCTCGTCTCACCACAGCTCATTAGAGAACCTTCCTCCAGGTTCCCTGGTGGAGGCTGGGAAGAGAGACAAAAACACAAGGAAATTCTCCTTTATTATAGCTTTAAACACGCTTAAGACTGTTTAAGGGGTTGTTTTGAAACCTACACAATAAAAATCAGATTAATGTAAGAATGAAGGTGTAATTTAAAGGGAGCATTTTTAGCAAATGTAGATGTATACTTTTCACAATTTAAAGCAGACAAGGCTTTCTCAGGTGAGCTCCAGGGATAAAAAGGAAAGGGAATGTCCTACCTCTCCTGAAAATACTTCCCCTTTCTGTGCTTTGATCAGTCTGTCCCTTGCTGCCTGGCAACTTTTTTCCCCTTAATCAAGCCAAGCCCAGTTCCACCTCCCGATTCGAGGGCAGGCACTGCCAGTCTCCAGATCACATTTCTCTGGGCACATCTGCTCTCTGAATGGGGAAAACAAGCTTTGCACCCACTGTTTGTTTTTTTTTCTGCTGGGTTCTGCACTATTCTTTCAAAACAGGTATATCAGCATTTTCCTCAGCTCCTCATCACCTTCAGCTCTTCTGAAATAGCAGAGACAAAACACCAAATCTTCTGCCCCAGCTGAAACATTTGCATCCCCTTTGGTAAAGTGTACCCTAAGAATTTCCCTTTCCCCTTCAGCTGGCTGGAGCAAAGGCAGCGCAGTCCCAGTTAAATAAACACTCTGCACTTAAGTGCTGCAACCAGCGCACAGCAGCTCCAACTCAAGGACAAGTTACACTTCTCACAACAGCAAGTTAGCAGAGATCAAAAGGATGATAAAGAACTTAACTTTGCCATGCTAGCTCTTGCTCACTAAAGCTCGTAAGAAGTTACTGAATTATTTATTTGAGAACAAAAAAAAAACCTTTACATTTGAAGGTGGCAAATGGCCTCATTTCCAATGCTGTTAATTCAACACCCCTAAATCAGCATCTCAGAGAAATGTATTTATTAACCATAAAATGAGGTTTCACAGTGAAACAGTTTACTCTCAACAGTTTACTCTCTCAGCTGAGCATTATACCGACTATGGGGAATTAAAGTTATGTAGCACTATTACCCTTTCTTTTCCCACCCCAAAAGCTGTTGCAATTCATTAAATTCCTTATAACTTAATTTTAAAACATAGTCTCTCTTAATTTCATCGCATCTTTTTTCCTTCCTGGTTTTACTACACCTTCTTCCCAGCTTCTGTACCATATTTCTGAATGGCTTTGTATTTCGTGTTACTCCTTTCCTCCTCCACTGCCGCCTGTTTTTCCATGGCCTGTGCATTCCTGCCTACAACTGCATTTTCTGCCCCTTTCTACGTGTTCCTATAAGAGGTTTCCCCTTGCAGATCCACCAGCCGAGGCCCCCTCACCTCTCCTCTCGCCCCCACATCTTGGCAGGTACAAGCCTGATCCATTTGCACCGGCCGAGAAGCAAAAGGCAGATATTGCGGGCAACCTAATGGCTATTCCTACAAAGCAGGCAGCTGCCAGGCAGGATGTTTACCTCTCTCAAAAGCAGCTCCTTGCACATTCCCAGATGGTGTGGGCGTCTGGATGAGGAAGGGGAAGGTAGCAAAGTGCAGCATTGATAAGCATGGGCTGAAGCTTTTGGAAAAACCTGGGCTGAAGGATGAGGCAGTACCAGGCCAACTAATGGACCACAGCTTTTAAGCAAGGACATAATGTGGCAACAGAAGGATGCAGGAAAAGCAAGCCATGAGACTCGGCAAATCCCCAACCACCTGAGACACTCAGCTGTGGCCCTCACGGACCTTTCTGTGTGAGACCATTCAGGTTCACAATAGCTCCACCTGCTCGGCCACCACCAACTTACCCAACGTTGCCCCAGCCCTCCAGACACCTTCGCCAGCTGTCTGAAGGGGTGCTAAAACCAAGGGCCTAATGGCAGCCTAGGTCAAAAGGGCTCTGAGGAAAGCCAGTGTAACCTCTGCAAGGGCACCACACCTGTAATACTCCACAAAATGTACTGCATAATATAACATCCTGAATCTCCATTATCTGTAATGGCAAGGTTCCTGCACTAACTCACTGAGTATACATTGATTTTGATTGAACAAGGAAAAGAAGTTAAATAGCCAGGCCAAAGAAAAAGTGGGAAGCCTAAACAACACATCATAAAAGTTCATCTTCTTCAGCTTTCTCCTCCTCACTTCTCCCAATACACTCACACCCAGGCAAATGGGAATACATACAGTCTTCTTCACGCCGTAGTTGCAGTGCTTGAAAAATATCAGGACATCTATGAAAACAGGGAAGTAAATTTGTATTTATCCACCATCCGAGGGAGTAACAGAGGAAAGAAGTCAAGTCTTTCCTCCTCGCTTAAAGGAATCCCTATGGGGATCCCCTCTGGTGAGCCCTATCCTACTCTGCCAACTCCCATTCTTTTAAACATGTGTCCTGGTGATTTTCCTAAAACTCCAGAATCTGGAATCATGTGTCCAATACATTGGTATTTCATTCACAAAAAGAACAGAGTCTAGCTTTCACAGTTTCATGTGAAAGATTAAAAGCCCAATCCATACACAATCTAAAAATCTCCAAAATACACACATGAAAGGGAAATTACTTTTCCCACTTTTCATGTTTTTAAAGCTTATTTTCTGATGTTTGAATATAGCAATATCATGTCCTTGAACAGACCACGGGGACTCTATCTCACATGGCCTATGACTTACACATACCTGCTCAGAAGTTTCTCTCCAGCAGTGCTCAATCACCCCATGTTCCCCACAGGCTCTCTGAAGAAAGAAAGGTGCCTCTTTCCACATCTGCTCTAACTCACTCTAGATTTGCCTTCTGAAAGGGATAAGAGTAATAAAGCATGACATACCAGACTCTTTCCTATACTACCCCCGCACCCCCGACTGACTTTCATGTTCTTAATCTGTAAACAGATGCCTCTCTCTTCCACTTTGGGTAGGCTCTTACATTTTGGTAAGAGGGAACAGGAAGCTATCACATGGTGAAGCAGAAGAGAATTTCTTCCCTAGCCCTTCTCAAACACTGGTTGAACCTAAATGTTTTAAAACTTCCCCCGACTGCTATTCCCCATACAACACAAGTCAGGTGCAGGTCAGCAGCCTGGGAAAAGCGATGCAGGAAGGGAGGTTATTGGTTTTCCTACATTTACTGCACCAGCCCTGAAACTTTCCAATGCAATTCAATCGGAATCATGTCTGTAGATTAAAAAAAGTTTCATTGTGTCCTCTAGCGCTTGACTGAGGTTTATGCACAGGCAGAGCAGGATGACACCTTTTAGAGTGATACCTTACTAGATTCAAACTTTGATGAACCCTGTTGACGTGAGCCAGGCTCAAGCAGCCCAGGAGCTGCGCAGCGCAGCTGAGACACAATAGCAGTACTATGTATTACAGTTCTTCAGCTCCTGCCCACATTTTATACTGCAGCCATTTGATTAATCTTTTGATTTCACAAAGGAATTTAAAAGCATAAGTTCTGGACATGCACAATACTTTATCATGTATCACCTATAATACTCCACAAAATGTACTGCATAATATAACATCATGAATCTCCATTATCTGTAATGGCAAAGTTCTTGCACTAACTCACTGAGTATACGTTGATTTTGATCCAACAAAGAAAACAAGTTAAATAGCCAGGCCAAAGAAAAACTGGGAAGCCTAAACAACACATCATAAAATAAACAATTACCAAGTCAAACAGCCATTGCCAAGAAAAGGCTGGGAGGGGAGGGTGGCAGGGCTCTTTTTTTCGTTTTCTTTTTTTTTTTTTTTTAACAAGGAAAGAAAAAAAAACTGCTTAGAAAACTGACACCTACATGCAAAAGCTACTTCAAAGCTTTTAGCACAATCTCCCAGGGCAGAACAATAGCAGCTCTGTGCTCATAACCAGCTCAGGCTGTTCCAGGCAGGAAGAGGGTGCCCTCGCCTTTTATAGCTAATGTATTACTCTCTGATGCTTGGGTCTGTGAAATCTGGCTCAACCTCTTGAAGATTCATAGTCTCCAAAGCAGTACAATGGGCAGCAAGTAGGTACTCCAGTGACAGAGGCTGCGGTGAGATGCTTTTAGCAACATTTGCGCACCCCGGTCTTGCTCAGTTTCTGCTGTACTCAGGCTGGAAAAGAGGCACAACCACATTTAGAGATAAAGTTGCATTTCAAAGCACCCCTTGTTCCTCCAATGTCCTTACAGTGCCTGCAAGTGAGCAAAAGCATAACTGTGTGCAACAGGTAGTCTTTTATCTTGCTAAATAAGAGGGAAGCACAGATTGAGCATGAGAGCTGTCTACCTGTTTAAAAAAAAAATAAAAATCGGCTGTCTGCTGTCAGGTCTATTAAAACAAATTTTAAAGTAGGCCAGTTACAGAGGGTTGGCTTATTCCATTCAGGGAGCTGGACTGTGTTATAGCTGCCACAGGATCTAACATACTGCTCTCCACAGGTTGCCCCAAGGAGGCCTGACCTAAATAAGAATTTATCAGATGCCCCAAAATCGGCATTGATCCATTCAGGGCTTTAAACATCATTCTTGAGCTCTCAGCTCACCTCAGCAAGAGAGTTTAAAAATATCAAACGTTCTTCTATGAAAAACAGTCTCTCTCAACCAGGAAAATAAAGAGAGCAGGGACAACAGCTATGGCAAAGAGCTGAAAGCATTTCTTGCGGTGAGCCAGGCGAGCTGCTGTGGCTTTTGCCCATTTTTATGGCATGACTGGAGAGGTGCTTGTTGCCTGACCTGCATGTGGCCATCCCTATCACACATCATCAAACTCATGCAAGCATCCCTGCTGTGCACCTTGGCAGATACGGTCCCACCCTAGAACTTCTGATGGAAAAAGCCCAGGGAGAAGACTGCAGGAGTCCGTAGTGCCACAGCTCCATCCCTGCACAGGTCCGAGCAGTCGTGAGAAGAAGGCAGAGGAAAGCAAGCTGCCGGCTGGGTGAACTCTCCTGGCAGAAAGGCACTTGGCACCACTGTTTTAGTCTGGCATGCCATGTAACATATATAAAAGTTCACCACATGATTGTTTCAATCAAAAGCACGGTTTAGGTTGTCACCCAGAAAAATGTCTTATTTCCGTATGTTCCCTCCACACCCAGAATGATTAACTGCCTGCAGTAAAGCATACAGGCTTTAAGTCTGATGGTGGGTTTTGTTTTTTTTTTTTTAAGATACCTGGTGACCTCCTGTACTTTTGCAGAGCACAGTAATGTTCTTCCATTTCTTAAAGAGGATGGTGGGAAAACAAACCGTGCAACAAAGCTGTTTATATCAGTTGTAGCAGTTGCATACAGCCATCCTGTTTTTGCTAGGCTCTTCAAATCTCTGAGCACTGTGGCTGAAGTACCCCATCGTATTGGAAATGAAGCTTTCTCTAAATAAACTCATGCAAGTTTTTTCCCCAAAGTAGTAGTAGATAATTTTTGTGCTGTAAAAGACTTCCAGGATTGTTTCTGTAGTGCAGTGTAAAGAGAACTGATGAGAGAAATGCACACTCAGAAGATTTTAATGCAAGATTTGCACTACTGTACAAGTAAAAGAACTGTAACAATTAATCAGGAAGGGTCCATGACTTGCATATTAAGATGGAAAAACTTGCTGACAGGACAAAAACATCATCAAAATCCTTCCTCCCAAATCTAAAACTCTCAGGGGAACAGAAGATATATGTCAAGTAACTTATTCTAGACACCTACTTCTACATCTTGCAATATAAGTGGAGATTGCAGTGTGATACTGTCTACAGTAAGCGCTCCATAAGGGATACAAGTTTTGACTCTCATTTACAGAAAGTGCAAATGATACCAAAAAGATCCAAAGAAAAAACCAAACTACAAATAATGGTTCACCAGAAATATCGTGAAGTTACCTCTTCTTCAAAACTCTTGAAATCTTATTTTAGTGTAAAGGTAATAAAATCCACTGAATTTAAAACATTTGCTCCTGACTTACACTCATGCTGGCTACTCTCCATTGGGATGCTCCTTGCCTCCATATTTGAGAAAGAGCAACTGGCACAAAGGGAAGCAATTCAGTTAAAACCCTATTGGGGAAAAAACCAAAAAATCCACAGGTTGGGATTTCTGCTAAATGCCCGTGGCTTCTCAGGACAACTAACCAAACAGCCTTATTTCTGTTAGGACACCTACAACAGCAGAAATGTCATCAAATCCATAAGCAGTTACTGACCTGCCAGAACAAATGTCATAAAATGAAATTAAGGCCCATCATCCAGTTAAAAGGATTTCTGAGAGCAATTTACAACGGCAATCTATACACGCTTACCCGGGGCAGTATGTGATTAGCAGCGCTCTGTCACAGCTGATCTGGCATCTTACAGCCCTCACCATGCCTAGGGCTTCACGGGGCAGGGAGCACATCCACGGGGCGAACAACCTGCACTCCTGTTAATAAATACCAACTCCCGTTCCAAACTCCAACTTCAAAGCACTGCTTACATCTCCTCGGAAAGAAAAGCTGAGTGACTTCCCTTCAACTGTACTCATCTGTGGCGAATTTTGCTATCAGTAAGTCAACATGTAATTACAATAATCCGTCCATAAAAGCTGGGGGATGGAAAGAGAAAAAGGGACGTATCCTTATTTCTCAGGCATTAAGGAGAGAATCAGGGATTTTCCAAGAACCCAGAAACCAGAGAACAAGAACAATCAAAAACTTCTGGCTGTTGTTTCTTCCAGTATGTATCTGGATCCTCACATACATATATATGTGCATGGTACACCACTGCTTTAAATGAGAATTACCAGATCAAGATGACCCACACTTCTGAACACAATGGCGCTTGCACCACTAGAGGCATCTCAAGTGATACGGTCTGGACTCGGCTCCATTTCTTGGTCTATTCACCCAGGCAAGATCAGCTACTGGATGAACATCAGAGAGATGCTTATCGCAGGGACTCGACTACCTCACTGCTTCAATAGAAAATCAGTTGCCTGAAAACACTGGCAGTTTAGGCAGCAAAATTTCTCTCTTCCCCTGGATTTAGGAGAACCATATCGTTGGCAAGCAGCAGCCCCCTGCGGAAGGCTGGTATCTCTTACTTAGCCAGCCCAGAAGCCTGTAAAGGAAACCGCAAGGAGCTAGTAGTTAGCTTAGCAGTGTCAAAAAACCCCAAAGGCTACAACCCAGAGAAGACTTCCAGAGGAAGTGATTACCCAGACATTCACAAGACATTTCATCCACATTCACAGCAAAAGCTGCAAAATAAAGGCTATAAGGTTGAAGTGAAGGAAATGAAAATAAATGAAAATAGTTCAGAACAGAAGTGCTATAAAAATGTGAGATACAAGTTGGCCAAGTATTAATATTTTTAAGGTGATAAAGATAATACTGCAAATTTACCAACAGAGAATAAAATCATCATATTTCAAAAAGTCTTTTCTCCCAGCATAAAAAAAAATTCACGTGGCCCATCAAGCAAACACTGAGTCATACAGATTTCTCCAGACTGACTGGAAAAGTAGGTGTCTGCTTTTGAGGATAATCTGTACAAAACCTGAAATTCAAGTGCATTGATTTGATTCCCTGCAGATTTAGACAAAAAGAAGGGAAAAGCCAAAGCAGGAAGCTGAAAACACCTTTATCTTGAATTGAAGAAGCAATTCAAACTGAGCACCATGCCAAAACCAAATAAATACGATTATCAATATAGAGGGTTTTGTTGTCTAATAGTGACAACAAATGCAAACAAACTCTATAAAAGCAGAGCAGATGATTTTAACAGTTCACCGCATGTAAACTTCCCTAGCATCAAGGGTGAAGGAAGGAGAATGCATGTATCAATTAAATTTCCCCTTCCACTATCACCCAACAGCTTGTGATTTCTCTTTTCACCCGAATCAGAACTTTTCTAGGAGAGAATGTGGAAGCATCATTAAAGCAGAAGGGTCAGTGGTACTGGCAGAAATGTAGGCAAAAGGAAAAGAAAATCTCGGAGGCAGATAAGAAGCAATGATTCTAAACGGGTGGCATTCTCACCGCCATCTCATCTGAAACGACTGTTTGCTCACAATTCAGTGATACCCAAAAAACATCCCTTGTGGAGGTGGTATGGGGCCCCATCAATACACATTGCTTCCTTGACATCTTGTACATACAATCTACCCGGTGTACAAATTAAGAAGGTGTTTTGGCTGCTGATCTGGGAAAAACAGTGCAGTCTTTCAATTAGGGTTCTATTTTTCCCTGTGCAGCATAGCCAGTAATAACAATAATTTTTAAAAAATTGGGATTTATATAGACTCTGCAAAGTGCTTAGCCCTTTGAAGAACAAAGTTCACTCACCAAGCCATACTGACTAAGAAAAATAAGCAGCAGCTTAAGAGAATGTGAACTTGCAATTTTTAGTAACGCTTGCCTAAGCTGCCACAGGACAGCCCTTTCAGCGCTGCAGTTGGGTTTTACATATGCAAAGCTACACAATTCCAAAGAGAGACAAAACTCCAGGTGTCAAATAGCATCTTATCTCAACTCCCCAACTTTATTTCCTAATGCGGAGTCTAGAAAGGACCAAGTAAAACATCCTTGAAAAAGAACACAGAAATTTGGTTCTTACCCAAGAGCTGAGGTATCTGAGAGATCAAAAGGAAATCACTCGGTGTAAAACATGATTTGCAGACCGTGTCACCAAGGTATATTTAAGTGATTACTTCTTCTGCGCAGTTTGAATACACAGAACAAGAACCTCTCATCTAAAAAGTGTTCCATAGTAACTACACGCACAAACTCCTTTACAAACCACAAGCTGGAAGGTGAGTGGGGGGAGAGGGAACAACTTCAAAACAGAAGTGGAAGAGGTGGCAAGATTCTTCGCTTCCCTCCCAAAGAAACAAAAGTAGCTGCAGTGAAGGGGTGAGGTGGGGGAGAAATATTAAAATAAGGTACGTAGTGCTGGGAAAAGGTGAAAAAAACACTGCTGATTAAAGCCAGGCACTTTGCAAAGGGTATGCAGCTCTTTTCTTCTACCACAACCATCTGAAGCAGTTATGCTATGAGGAGAATGTTTTCCGCATCCCATTCCTGTTTTCACAAGCTCTGGGCAGTTCAGCAAACACTTACCTCCTCCAGGTAAACATAAAATAAAACTGATAAAGGGTTCGTTGGCTTTTTGCTCTGACCAGCAGCATCAATTACCAGTGAAGTACTAAAATAGTTGGGCCACCTCAGTTTACTTTTCCATGTTAATTAGCAGTAGAGGTCAACACAAGAAATCTTTCATTAAGGATATAAAGCCGTGTGATCTGACCCACTCTGGATGTAGTTACCCATATGCTTTCACTGGTGACAAAAATCAATCTCTCCCCTCACACGCTTGCATGGCCCATCACCATCCTCCCGGGGCCAAGTCTCACAAAGAGAGCAGATCAAAGCCCACCCTGACCTCCTGTGGAAAGGAGCGGGCTCATCCCAGTTCCCCCCTGCCACTGGCACCTGCACCCACGGAGCCATTCGGTGCACTGGGGCAGGGCATGAGCATGCCTGAGAGGGACCCCGGGGGCAGGAAAGGTGGGGAGGAATTAGGTTTTAGCCCGATCAATTCTCTAATCGATAGGAACAGCAACCTATTTACAGAATGAGCCCACTGGTAACTGGCCTGTGTAAATGAAGGGGAGAGAGGGGAAAGAAAACTCAGAAGGGAACAAGAGTAGCTCAAACAGGCTGCGGCACCAAACGCCACATCAGTTGCAAGCAATCATCAGTTGCTTGAATTTATATGGCATGCTTTCATCCAGAGGCATGATCTGTAGGAGGAATAAGAGGTGTTTTGTTTTGTTTTTTTTTAATTAGACCAAGGAATACAGCTGGGGAGGATGAGGAGAGAGCAAGCCATGGCTCCCCCCCTTGTTGGGGTGGCTGCGACAGCAGGGACCGAGCAGCAGCAGTGGGCAGCCATGCCGGCAGGCCTGAGAGGGGTGGAAACACCAGGGGAACTGCGGACTCACTCAGTTTTCATGGGCGCAGCAAAGCTAACGTGTGCTCAAGTCAAGGCCTCAGATCTCAAACAAAAAAAGCCCTTCTTACACTGTCTTTTTGAAGACCACCATAAGAGCACTGTTTCAGTTTTAAAAGCCCTTCTTACACTGTCTTTTTGAAGACCACCATAAGCGCACTGTTTCAGTTTTAACCTAACAGTTTAGCCCATGTGCAACAGGACGAGGTACCATGGTTACACACTGTTGAGAGGCACCAAAGCCCAGCAAAACTGTGCCTGGGACCATACACCCATCAGCTTTTGGAAACTCAGGGCTGCAACAGTGTTTAAAATGCCAGCTATTCTAAGGCATGACTCACCCACCAGCAATGCAAGGAGCTGGGCTCATTTGTGCTCCCGATCTCCCAGGGAGCAGGGTCCTGGCACATCCCAGCAACCTTTCCTTTTCACTCACAAGGTCAGCAGCTGGCATGCCAAACCAAGGTGCACACCTGAAACCACAGAGTCCTCAGGGCCCGCTTTTCCAGTCCCTAGAACAGCAGGTATTTTCACCTGTC
The DNA here is from genome assembly GCA_013401315.1 of Balaeniceps rex. NCBI lineage: Eukaryota > Metazoa > Chordata > Aves > Pelecaniformes > Balaenicipitidae > Balaeniceps > Balaeniceps rex. The sequence continues at coordinate 27,263 of VYZW01037437.1, read as the reverse complement.
CGTGAAAATCCCCTTATGGCCTGCAGCAGAGGAGGCACGTGGGCTCCTTTACCTCCTGCCCGGGCAGGGACCTTGGTGCACAAGCTACTCCGGGTGCCTGTTTTCTCAAGAACAGCACTCTGCGAGACTGAAAAATTGTTCTTGCAAATGTAATCATCCAGCCTACCAGCAATGAGGGAGATGCTTTCAAAATTAAAAGGCTTATCAGCTGCACTTACGACTCCAACCACTGGGACAAAGTTGTAACTGTGTGGCTGCGATGCTGTGCAACAGAAAAGTCATTTTGGAAGGTTTTAAGCAAGTACAGAACAAGGGTGGCCTTCCTAAACCCCAGTGAGATGTCAACATGAGAGAGAGAGTGTGCTGATATTTCTCATGCTCCATTGCCATTAATCCAGAGTGACCAAACAGGTGAGATGGAGAGAGAAGATTTAGATAGTGCTTACAATACATACACATACATATCATGTCTTGAATCTTCTAGCAAGACTGCAAATCCAAAGAGTAACTTGTCTGATATTTTTTAAACTTACCAGGCAACTACCACACTTGCGGATGGTAGCAATATGAATCATATTCCACCTAATGACCATGTGATGAATAGACTCGCATGTTATCGTTTGTCAGTGGAGCCTTCATTAGGTCTTTGGCCAATTTTTAGCAGCAGAGGAATCCAGAAACTAACTGATAAATTTTGATCCGCACTGATGTGCCAGCTTACTGCTCTGTTACTTCCATAGTATTACTAAGGCGTAGCCTACTTCACTGTTGTAAATTTACGGTCAGGTATTATTCTTTGATAGAGTAATCTTTAGACTTACTCTAAACACATTTTATTTGTGACTGAAAATGAAAGTAAGCAGCTGAGCTAGCAGAAAATAAATCAGACCAACTGTATGAACTGATCCAGTGGCTGAGCTCAAATGAAAGTTCTGCCTGCCACTTAGAACAACATAAGAGATGGTAAAAATCACATGGAAATGTGCAGCAGAGCAGAAATGATCTAAATGCCAACTACGTGAGATTACCTGTATTACCACGGTTATTTTCTGCTGAACAGTGTTTGCATGATCAGTTTTTACTGTTGCAGATCACGCTGGCATCGCTCTGACAAAACCCACTCAAGATGCATGGAAATTCAACTCACCGGGAACATCTGAGAGGCTCTGTTTGCTGTGTGCGTGGACCTAATACACTCATTTCTACAGAACCTAGGATTTCTGTTGGCTTCTCATGGCTGCAAAAATACCTTGAGAGATATTTAACCAAGCATATACCAATGCAATGCCATATTCCAGAGCCTGAGGTAAATTGAATGCTCTGAGGCTTAGTTTTGTTAAGGAGCTACAGTATGGAATTATCAAAACACCAAGTAGCATAGCTGCTGCTATGCCGACAGACCACTTGGTCAAAAACAAACCAGTTGGGAGTTATGTCCACTTAACACTGACAGCTGTGTGACTGAAGTAAGAGCAGCCACAGTAGGTGGCAAGACGCTGCTATAGGGGGAAGGACCTAGCATGCAAGTGAGAGGAAAACTCGAAGACCTGCTGGCCCCCTCGACAATAAGGAAACAGAGACAGAACAGCAGCTAGAGGGGAGTAGAGCTTCAAATTTATCAGAAACCTACAAGAAGAGAAGGAAGATGGCATTTCACCATCATCTTCCAAATCTATTGATATCTAAAGGGGGGCTATAGGAAAGATGGGGACAGTCTTTTTAGCGAGGCCTGTTGTGACAGGACAAGGGGTAATGGTTTTAAACTAAAGGAGGGTAGATTTAGGCTAGATATAAGGAAGAAATTTTTTACAATGAGGGTGGTGAAGCACTGGAACAGGTTGCCCAGAGAGGTAGTGGAGGCCCCATCCCTGGAAACATTCAAGGTCAGGTTGGACGGGGCTCTGAGCAACCTGATCTAGCGAAAGATGTCCCTGCTCACTGCAGGGGGGCTGGACTAGATGACCTCTAAAGGTCCCTTCCAACCCAAAGCATTCTATGATTCTGTGATTCTAACAATTCCACTCTATGAAACTCCATAAATCTGAATTGCTGTTTCACAGTATGTTAAGTATGTATACTGTGGCGTTAGAGCTGTGTTGCCAAATACCATTTATAGAAGGGTGGGTAGCCTTTTTGAAACCATCAGATCATTAGGTTATGATACATGAGCTGGGTGTAACATAAGCAGGTGTTTGACATCAGGTACTGTACTGTTGGGAAGTTCAGCAATAGGTTTGAAAGGAAGACTTAACTTGCATTCATGGCAATACAGTACTACTTATAATGAATCAAGTAATTAGCAACTCTATAAAAAGAAGGGTATCCCTGAGTGTCCAACATCAAAAGCACTACGTTAATTTGCAATTAAAAGGCCGGAATCAGCAAGATCCTGTGCTCGCTCTGATCCCATTTGGAGTCAGTGGAAATGAATGGCACATAACACCTTTCAGGGTCAGAACCAAAGGAAGAAGCATTCATCTGACTTACATTACCACTTCACTTGGAAAATGCTTAAACCTCGGAAATGACAGAAGCAAAACCAATAATGAATTAATTGCAGAACTCATTTTCAGGAAAAGTGTTCTGGAAACATAAAGTGAAGTGCCACAAAAAAAGCTCTTCCACATTTCCAACACACTGCTGTAAACTGCAAGTTCTTGTGGAAATCAAGGGAAAACTTGAAAGCTTTTTAGAAACTACGGAGATTCTCTGCTGAAGCTCCTACGGGTCAAACATAAATTACTTACCTTATTACTAACACGGGTCTGTTATTAATTCCATCCGCAACATCCCATATGCTCATTTCCCTCAACTTCTGCTTTACCCTTTTCACTCTTCTACACCTAGACCGTGCCCACCTTGTCTAAGTCTCTGGAATGACCATTTTTACTACAGTATTTATACAAAAAGAGTCAAAGACATACATTTTTAATTTCCTAATAAGGTAAAAATTTACACTAGCAAGTCAGGGCCCTTCCTCTCTGTTCTGAGTACATATTTTATATCTGACCTACTTTAACTATGGTTAAAATCAGACTGCAAAGTCTTACACGCCCTTATCTGTTTTGGGAGGTGCTTGGCACACCTTTCTGCACTATAAAAGGCGACAAAAATACGTATGGGTGTGTTGTATATCAACTCAGATCCTAATGTTGTGGAATACCACCTGGAATACTTCTTCAATGACCTTAGCAAGTGGATACAGTCAGAGAAAAACTCAAAAGACTAGCAAAGCAATAATTCAGCCTATGTACAAGCTCGTGAGACAGCAAATGGAAGGAGCCAGGATAGTGCAGGTCAGCAGGTTCTCCATTACACCTCTCCAAACTGCAGGGAAGAACAAACCAGACAGCAGGATTTTTTTTTCAGAAGGTTTTTTCTGACAATTGGGGTATGTCATGTATGCCAAAAGGAAAGGGTCCAGCTTTTCAAAGAGTGAAATTCTCAGAAAGGGAACCCAATATCACCTCGACTCTCAAGTGATTTGTCCTGTTTCCATCATTAGTATTGCACCCCTTCCTTCAAAGACCTCAGAGTCGGCAGAACAACTTGTGACGCTTGCAGCCTGCCACTGAACTGCTAGGTTTGGATTCATGCCTTAGAGGCTCAGGACTGGCATAACTGAATCTTCACATTTTTATTTAGCTGTACATTGAAATTCAGTTGCAAACCCGGAATGTGAAATGACCTATGCAGAGTCTACAGATCTCCCATTCCTTACAATCTTTACCTTTACACTAGCGGTTATTGTTTGCATGGAGAACAGCAATAATGAACAAAAACTTACAGAACAAGCCAGCAACATCAGTGATTTCTGTTATTGACAGAATATTTGCCCCCTCTCCTTCATCCCAGTTTTGAAGCCAATCTAACTTGTTGGGATCTCTCTTCAGGTTGCCTGGCAGAGCTAATGGAAAAAAACCCACAACTTATCTCCCATTGTGCAAACCTGAGTGATTCCCCTCTGCTTCTCGTAAGAACATCTGGAAACCAACACCATCCAAGAGGATTGCTCGAGGGTAGAAGGGCATGAGAAGGGAAAAATCCTTCTGAATATTTGTGCTATATTTAAACTCCAGACCAAAGCTTACACTTGGAGTGAATGTCTCTCTGCTGTAGGAATGCAAAATTCCAAGCACTGAACAAGGATGTGCTAAGCTTTTCACAACATGCCCCTAAGCAATGGCATTACTGCAAGCTTGTAAAAATGGTTAAGTACACTGCCTCTATCTTTCATTGCAATTGTTGCAGGGACAGAAAAGAGGGAGCAAAAGGAAATGTAAACAGTGTACTGGGGGAAAAAATCTCAATTTTCAGTGTAGAAAGTTCATCTGTTTTGCAGAAATACCTCCTACAAAGAGGGTGCAAGCGGAGCAGGGAGGATGCAGTAAAATCAGAGCAACTTAGACAAAGTTTCAGAAGAAGGTGTCTTAGTTTGAAATTCAAAATTCACATAAAATTGGAGCAATATCAGAATCAATTGTCAGTGAAGGCAATGAGAGCTACAGATACTTAACTAAGTTGGGGAAAGGACACCCGGACATGCAGTTATATTGCTTTTACTGTTTAGGTCCACAGATCTAGGCAACCATCTTCTGAAAAACAAACTGGCTTAATTTTCTTAGTACCATCTGACTTCAATATGTTATTTGTGCAAGGTGCTGTTTCCCTCCCACAGCCTAGCAGGAGCAAAGGTGTCGTTCATGCTCTGTACAAAGCAGCATGTAGGAAGGGTCAAGACAGATACAGGAGGACTGCACAGAAAGCTAGCTTTTCGGGGAAGCATATTCCCAAGATGAGTAGTTCATGTAATCAAAATCCTTGTGGGGACTAGACACCACATCTAAATTCATTAATATCAAAATTAAGTAATTACCAAAAGAGCAAAGAACTTTTCAGTCAGAACTGCCAGTACTACACACAGCATTTGAGACTAACAGAGGCCTGNGGAGGCAGTGACTTCAGTCATCGCCAATTCAAGGTAAAGATATGTCAACGTGGCACATACGTGATACCCCAGCTAACCAGGGTACCAGAAGAGATGTACCACTGGGAACACAGAGGTGTGGGCTGATGTACCTGACTGAGGAGGATAAATCCTTTTACACAGAGTTCTCTGCTGCCACGGTCATAGTGCTACTGCTATTTTCATATTTAAATAGGATACACTATGCTGTCGGATGCAGCACAGACATGCTCTTGTTCATATCAAGATGACTATCCTTACAGTAACGCAAAAAGTATTAAACAATGACAAACATCCTACATGCACCAGAACTCACACTGTGGAGAGTGAGAACAGCAGATCCCTCTGTTTTCTTTTGCCTCTGCGTCCTTCCAGTGTCTCAAGTGGTGGCTTATCTGTAGCACTATGGTCAGAGGGCTTAATGTGCATTTCATAAGTAAAGGCAATGTTTCTAATATGTAAAACAGATAAAGGGGGAATTCCAGGATAAAGCTGTATGGTTTAAAACACCACACTTTCTTCTCCCTTTACTACTTTTTACATCAGCAAACAATCATTACAAAATTATGGTTACATCTTACACTCAGTGTATGCTAATTATGGCCCATTATTAATTTAAAAAGTCATTATCTTCCTAATTTACAGGACTTTACTCTTACCCAAACTCGTAAACACCTGATTACCTTCCAAATCAAAAGCCTGGTTGCCGTAATGTGCCTAGTGGTGTCTACGGAGTCACTCATGCACCTCTCTCTGTTGGACTTAAGCTTGTCTGTTTTTATGGAAAACAGAAAACAGAGAGTAGAAAAGTCAATTTTGCAGATATTCTGGTCAAGGTGGAAAGGTTTTACTGGATAAAAAGGTTAGGCCTCGTGCTAAATTTCTGGGGCTTAGAGCAGTGTTCAGGAATTTGTTTTCAAATGAGCTCTACAAGTTTTCTCAGCTTGAAACATGAACTATCATGTAAGATACATCCTGCTGGCTTAGTTCACTTCTACAGCTGGTTGAATAAGCCCTTTCAGTGGTTGTAAGATCGCACTTTCCCAGTACATAAAAAGCTGGCTACAAGGTTGCCTCTTCCCAGTCACTAGGTGCACTGCACACACAAATAACATTTTTCATCTCACATCCAGCTATACTGGCACATAAATGTTCATGTTGATTATGCTGCACAGAGCCTGTACAACAGTATCTAACTTCTACTAGAGTTTTGTCGGTGAACCATGTCTTTCAAAGCGTTCCTAGGTAAGGCAGCATTGCTTTCTGCTGTATTGTTTTCACATGAAGTCTCTTCTGGGCCAGGTGCTATGCTATGAGTGGTGTAACTTTTCCTGGAGTAACAGGGAGAGTTTTAATTAAAACCTGCCTTTTTACTCCTTACTCCATTAACGTATATGCTATTGTACTGCAAAATCTAGTAATGACAAATGACAAAAACCTTCCATTTACTTTCTGTATATCACGGTGAGAGAGAAACTACAACTGCTATTCATGATTTTTACTGCAATAACAGGATGCAATGACTTAAGTTGGTCGTACTTTTGTGCATTCTTTAAAAGTCACACCATTGACCAAGAGTTAT
>VYZW01037437.1:0-15141 GCA_013401315.1 Balaeniceps rex | reverse complement strand
GCAGATGTAATACAGCCTTGCAAGACCTGTCTGGCATTTTCGTGGTGATGGATCCATGGAGCACATTAGGTGTCATGATGGAAGAACCACACTTGTGCTTCTCATCTGACTATCAACCATGATTCTGCATCATGTCATGTTGGCTTTTTGTTTTCTACAGACTGTAATGGTGAGGGTAACTTAGCACAGAAGCAACACAGCAGTAAAAAGCCTGCAGGCAGCCTGCAAGCAGGGTTTTTTCCCAAGTATTTGTCTGAAGTGTACTAATACTAGGACTGACTAAGTAAACACATTTTCAAGTTAAGCAATGAACTGTCATCTCTTTCCCTCCTCCCACTTACACAGGTACACATACAGTCTCATACTGCACCCATTTAAAAAGACATTTACCAACCTCCCTGCTTAAGCACTATATGGCAGACATCTGTGGAATGAGAGAGCCAGTTGCTGCAAAACATTGGGCCAACTACTCCGCATCTTCTGGGCGACAGTAGGGATGACTGACCAACTGGTAGACAAAGCTAAAGATAAAACGGTTTGATTATTTACAGATTCCCAAACCCAAACCTGATAAGAGTCCATAATGATTTACAGCCAGCTGCTAAACAGAATTGCAGCAGTTCGTAGTTCGTAAGGACAGAAAACACAGTGCTTCTTCAGTGGGAGATCAGAGCAGCAAGCAACAGCTACCACACGCTCAGCTTCCAGCGAGTTGTGCAGAAGCAGAAATGACAAGTCCTCTGTCAGTGGAGCTGGCTAATTACAGCTCATTTCTATTATCTGTGCTTTTGCAGTCCTTGCCTCTACCCTGTCAAGGAGATTAATCTGCTAACGTCAAAGGGCCTAAAATGCCCTTTTCTATCTTTTCCATCGTTTCATTTCATTCTGTTGTCTATTAGTTTCCCCTTTATCAAAGTCAAGAAATACAAAAGAGTTTTGCAAAGAAAAAGCGAGCAGACGGAGCAATAATTTTTTTATGTAATTCTAGCATCACTAAACAAAAAGTCCCCTGAACTCCCATTTATACATTTCAAACCTTTTCTGTGGGGAAGGGTCTTCCTGAGATTGCTTCTGCACCTTCCCAACAGGTGACTTAATGAATACTTACAGAAAGTGTGCTGTTGAGTAAAATTCACATACAGACAGACGGCCCCTAACACTACTAAGTCTCATCTGGAGCAGTTTAATGGTACTGCTTCTCATGGGGAAGACATCAAAGGAGAGATTTCACCTTTTGGAGGTGCAAATTTCATACCTGTCATCAAAGCAGCTATGTTGAAAACCTACTGTTACAAGCTACAAACCTCTTGCAGTTCTATGCAGCTTACAGAGACAAGAGACATGAAATCCTGTGCATTAATGGAATGAAAAAGCAACTTCACAGCAGTCACACAGGTCCTAACAAATATAATTCACGTAAAAAGTAAGAACATTAATATTACAGAGGTTTGGTTTCCCTCTTGTATATTAACAGCATACATCATGCGATTCCTGCAACATTATTTTAAAATGTTTAAGGCCCCATTGCCAAACTGTTTTTCTGCCTGGCAGTTCAGTCCAGGAAGAAAGCCCAAAAAAAACCTTTGCTTACTATTTGTGGAAATAAAAAGATTTTCCCGTAAGCTATTTATACTACCAATTTGTGCCTGTGGACAAACGCCTATAACTCTGTACCATAACATACCATAACTCTGGATGTCGAACTGTGGTGCTGGTTTGCTCTACAAACTGTTCCCCTGACAAGACAAGCATCCAGTTTAAATAGTGGTGGCACAGCTCCTGAAGAATGCTGGAACGGATGCCCTCTTTATATGAAGAAGTTAATGGGAAGAGGTATTGAAAAATAAACTACATTGGAATAGCTCCACTTTCCCTGCAGACACGCTGATCTGAAATAAAAGTGACTTTATTCTGAAAATAATCATTTCCCTCACAAAGCTCAGCGGTAAATCTGGCCTTGAAAGAACTGACTCTCTTTTCAGCTCATAGCACAAAGAACCACAGAATATGAACCTCATGCAAGTAACTTGCTCAAAGTAAAACTACAAAGTTGCTTGCCTTGGTAGACATGCAAAAAAAAAAAAAATCTGTTTTTTATCAAAATGTTAACCTGGACTGTAATATGTCTTTTTACAACTCATGAGCAATTCAATCCTTTCAAGACTGATTTTGATATGGTGGGCTTCTGAAAGAGCTGTAAGTAGCTCCCTTCTGCTCCTTGCTGGAACACAAGCATGTGGGGGACCACGGGACAGGCCCCCATTTGCTTCTCCTAGGACAGGTAGCTGGAGGTTTAGAATTGAGCAAGTACTGGAAAAAACTAAGTAGAAGCAGTTTACTGGCAAGAAATTGCTAAAACCCTTGGAAAAAAATGAGTAAATTGTGGCTCTCTAAGCACAGTTCATTCCTTGGGACTCCTGCGAGGTCGCTCAGCAACATACCACAATTACTGTGGGTCAAGTCCTCGGGACATAATCTAGCCCATTGACTTTAATTCAACTATCTCTGGCATAAGGTACTGCCAAGTGTGAGCAAGAAGAAAACAGAAGCAATGCAGACTGAAAAGCTCTCAGATGATGTTGGGAGGAAATTTCACAGTTTCCAAATGTATTTTATCTTATTTTATCCAAATTGTTCTGATCTGCTCAATCCAAAATCTGTGTTCTATGGTCATTCTTTGAGAGAAATAACTCAGAAAAAAAATTTTATTTCAGTTCTATAGGATATCAAGAACTAAAGTCCACTGATGCAGCGAGACATTTTTTAGTTCAAACCATTTTCCAGTACTTGGACTCCCGCTACAGATACTCTCTCAAAAAAACCAATGCCCAATCCTGGTGAAGAATTGTTAATAAAAATGCTTTCCAGTCTATCGAGCATAGTTGTTTATGACAAGCTTGACCAGAAAGTCACCCTTCCCTCTTGCAGATAACTTGACCCTGCTGAAAGCTATTCATTATTGGGATTATTGGGAAACTTCACTACGAGTCACAGTCTGAATATATCACACATGGCTCTCCAACCTTTCAGGAGGACAGCACTGCTTTGAGATGTATATATATCCTTTTTTAAGGGAAGGACAGCTATAAATAGGAGACGAGAACTTGGGATGGCATAAAGTTCCACTGAGTATTTGGCTCTCTGGGCTGGTTTTGGTTGGGATAGAGTTAATTTTCTTCACGGTAGCTAGTATGGGGCTGTGTTTTAGATTTGTGATGAAGACAGAGTTGATAACACAGGGATGTTTTCATTATTGCTGAGCAGTGCTTACACAGAGTCAAGGCCTTTCCTGCTTCTCACCCCACCCCACCAGCGAGCAGGCTGGGGGTGCACAAGAAGCTGGAAGGGGACACAGCCAGGACAGCTGACCCCAACTGACCAAAGGGATATTCCATACCATATGACATCATGCTCAGCATATAAAGCTGGGGGAAGGAGGGAGGGACGTTCAGAGTGATGGCATTTGTCTTCCCAAATAACTGTTAGGTGTGATGGAGCCCTGCTTTCCTGGAGATGGCTGAGCACCTGCCTGCCAACGGGAAGTAGTGAATGAATTGCTTGTTTTGCTTTGCTTGTGTGCGCAGCTTTTGCTTTACCTATTAAACTGTCTTTATCACAACCCATGAGTTTTCTTACTTTTACTCTTCCGATTCTCTCCCCCATCCCACCGCGGGGGGAGTGAGCGAGTGGCTGTGTAGTGCTTAGTTGCTGGCTGGGGTTAAACTATGACACTTTCGTCTGTAAAACACACAGAGCAGCTTTCCAACCCAGGCTGCAGCATGCAGGCACAAGCAGCAGCAAACAATCCTTCTGCACGAGCGTTCCTGGCAGAGTCCCAAAAATATTAGCTCTACTAGCAAAGAGGGAGATCATATGGGTTGGAGGAAAAGAAATGTCTTCAGAAAACATTTTCTCTCTCACAGGAACTGCAGTATGACTCTTAAGCCCAGGCTTATAAGGAATATTAGTCCACCCACTGAAATGCAAGTATTGTTGGGGGCTGGGGTGGGGAATGTTCCCCCTCAGTGAAATACTTAGAGTCAATTTTAAACCTATGATTTTTACTACAAATTCACTTTCAAATACTTATGCAAATTTCACTAAAATACCTTCCTTTGGGATGAAATCTGGTATTTAAACCATTGACAAGAACAATGATCACAGGAAAAACAAGCCCACCACCTTATTGCATTAAACAAAGCGTATAGTTGTGGATTTAGGGTTTTTGACGGATACAGGTTTAAAACTGATGGCCTGAAAGCTTGAATAATCTTAGACCCTAGTATTTTACACAGGCACATGTAATAAAGACGCTCAACACAGTCCCCTGGACCTGGCAGTCCATGGCTACTGCACCCCAGCCTGCCTATCGACAGCAGCACCCTGCCATATGGCTGCTCCCTACCAAACCTCAGCTAATTACTAAATGACATTCAGTTTCCTTAACAGAGATGTTTTTAGAAGAAACCAGCAGAAGCTGTAGAGAAAACTTTGAGTATAAACTCATAGCAGGATGCACAGACACACAACTGTAAATGAACATAGGTACAATTGTAAACCTATTCACACCTATTTCAGCCTTAGCCCTCAGGGAAGAACCACAAGCATGTAAAATGCAAGCTTTGAAGCACAAATCAAGTGAAGAAAGCAGCGTTTTGTTTGTGTCGTTACTAATACAGACATCTAAATATCTAAACTAGTTTCTCTGAAGGGCTAGCTTGCAGCTTGAAGTACATTTCTTTCAAGATGTATCCGTGGTCTTTCTGTGAAGGCTAATGATAATTTTATCTCTTCTGAGCCTTGCAGTAATAAATGTTGACAGCCCCAGATGCCAGGTCCTTGGTGAGAGCATCTGTTTGTTTATTCAGGATTAAGTTAAACTACTTAGCCGCCATTACAGTAAATCCACCTCTCCTCCAGACCTTCTTAAGAATACTGAAGAAAATAATGAAAAACCACATACTGTTGTGAGATCAATCGCATTCAGAAGGCTGAGAAATCTTTGACAATTTATTCTTGGCGTGGAGGGGTGAGGAATAGACTGCACCAAATATCAGGTGCTGCTTGAGAAACACAGAATCCCCCCAAAAGAACAGAAAAAGGCAGTGTGAGCTGCTCTTTGTCTTGATTTCATCACATCACACCTTGATACTGCATCAGACTTTCAAACAAGGGACTGTACAGCTTGATCCTGCAGTCTTTGTCCAACAAGGAATGGGTTTAGATATCTAAATAATTATGCTCAAGTATATGAAAAAAGGACTGGATGCCTGTTTTTTTTCCTGAGGCAATTCACAGTAGACCTTTACCGTCTTTCAATATTTGAAATTTAAAGACTTTTAGATTTAATTTCCTCTTTGTTAAGGGCGTGAAGGAATGTTGTGCTCTTACTGACAGGAATGCAATTTGAGACTCCAAATTACCCAACCTGTAACACAGATGCCATTGCTTCACACTAGCAAAATATTCTCATGTATCATATAAAGATCTAAAGCTGTCAGTGCATCACCATGTAGTAAGACGGGATACATATTAAGCAGTCAAACAGCAAAGAATATATTTGAAAAGGGGATATTCAAGGCATGCTGGACTGCAGTCTATTTAATTTAAAAAAAAAAAAAAGTCTGAAGATGCAGAGCTAGCTTCCATTTTGCCATTTAAGGCAGCTGTAAGATTGGCCTTTAATTACTAAAAGATGGTGCAGAAGCATGAGACAGCTCCTCCTCACCAGTTGTTTCTGCAGCACAAGCAGAAACAGTCTCTGACTACACCTCAGAGTATCAGGGGGGTAGGCAAGAGTATCTGCATGCTACTGGGTTGGAGTTATTTTAACTGTACAAATAGGATTTCAGAGGCTTTTATTCTCATGAATAGGCAATGGATGCTTTATAGATACAGTAGCATGGGCTGCAGGATTAAGAGAATTTGAGTTTGATAAGACTGCAGCCTAGGACCTGGCTGAGGTACCCAGGGACCCCTGACCACATGGGTACCTCTCTGGATTACTGTCCTTGCTCTGCCCTGCCTCGTGCCACCAGTGTTTCTCCACGCTGAGCTGGAGCTGATGTGGGAGGGGTGGCCAGCTGGCTCACAGCAGCTTGTCATAACGCCAAACACTCAGCTAGAGGTGGGCGGCAAGACTGCCGGAGGCTGCATCTCTGTGGTTGGGAACTCATCCTCAGCTCTCCACATCAAAAGAGAGAAGCCGCTACACTGATGCCGCTCAGCAAACAGCTTCCAAAAACCTCCCAGGCTGTGCAGAGACTGGTGCATCCCGAGGCAGAAGCTGCATCAGCCCAGTGTGATCAGTCCCCAGAGGAAGGGCTCTGCAGTGGGAAAAGCCATAGGAAGCAGGCTGAGGACAGGCTGCCAGGAGAAGCTCCGAGGTCAGGGCGGAGAACGAGCCGCTTCCTCTCCGCAAGATGCTGCGCAGCGCTTCCCCCGCAAGTTCATGGAGCAAAAAATGGTTGCAGGCAGGAAAAACATATGACATTTAGTAACATAAATTGACAAGTTCTCAACAGGAACGAGACTATTTTTTCCACTTTGTTTCTTTATATAAACAGTATTTGATTTTTAACGTGCAAAAGACTGACAGCGCACAAAGCATAAAATAGATAGTGATCTCCGTAAACCAGGATGGCTGTTATCAGATTGGCAACATGAGAGGCCATTGTTTGAGCTAAAATTACCTCTCACGGTCGCGATACGCTCCACCAAAGGACACTGTGTCCCACTGCAAAGACACGCTGCCTACAGGCATCCACTACAGGGGCTAGGAGACAAAGGTCCGGGAGAAGTGGAGACTGGACTGCTTACCAGGTTTACAAAGCCAGGTTGGCTCATTCTCAAGAGGCGGATTTGCACTCCAAATGTTCAGGAGAAAGAGAGAGAAATACTGAATACTTCTGGATTTGAGTATGCTCATGGAGCACAGGTTGTTGACACCCTCTGATGTTCAAAAAAGACAGCATTTTGTTTATAAGCACCAAGTATGGCCTTGAAAGCTTGAAGTACCTGCAGCCCTTATTCCAACAGGTAAATCCCGCTATCCCTCTGATTTTCACAGTACTACTCATTTTTCTACTCAGTTAGAAACCTGAAGGACAAGGAAGCTGGTCAGTGCTACTTGCACACAGAGGCCGATCATGTCTACAGCCGTCTTTTTCGTTTTCTGCTTTTTTCTTTTTCTGTTTTCATGACTTTTCCTGCAGGCTCCAGAAAACTGTTTCTTCAGTACTTGTCTCACATGCGAATGTTTTTGAATGGCACATATCTTCCTTGACGCTTTCACTGTCAGAATATCTTGATACACACCCATCAACAGGAGTTTGGAGTACCCAAGGTAAGTTGTAATACACAAGGTCTACAATTTCAGGAGAAAACCAAAAGCTTAAACAACTTTCTTTTGGTGGGTTTGCCTTTGAAGGAAGAACACCGGAAATTATTTAGGACCTTCTGTTTTAAAATTACACTTTAAAAAGCATATAATATCTTTGAAATAAATCTAACCTGACCTGAAAACAACTTGCAAAAACTTATGACTCCTCAAGTATAACCTGAAAAATAATTGCTGCTTATCCCATACATTGATAGCTGGGACCTGGAAGCAACAGAAAATACACCAAGGAAAACCATTTCAAATATGCTTTGCAATGCAGTACTGGCAATCTGCATTGTACCACCCATGTCTAGGCTGAGAGACAGCAGTGGGCAGTGGACAGGGCAGAGCTAGGATCGCTGACAGGAGGGGAAAGCAAAGATGGGATGGAAAGAACAGGATGAGCTGAAGAAACCTGGAAATCTGAGCTTGCTGCTAAAGGGATGTTGCTACTGAGGGGATGTGAAGATGAGGGTGAGGGACTGCTGCCTGTGGGAATGGCAGCTATGGCTCACACACCTTAATAATTATAATCATTAATAACAGAAGGATTCCAGGCATAGATAAAATTTACTACGTAAATCCTATGCACAACAAACCGTGTGTTCCTTACGTAGGGATCTTATGCATGCATTGTGCCCTACAGGGAGGCATAAGGCAGGCAGCAATACACAGAAGGTCTTTTCTCAAGGCAATTTAACAGATAAGAGCACAATTTGGAGCCAAAATGGTCATTATTCCTATTCCCATAGCCTGAACAATGAGGAAGATAGAAAGGTTTGCAGTGAGGTGGTCACTCATCGCACCTCTTGTTCATTACTTGTTTTGGATTATATCACACCACAATACTTAAATATACAGTACTGTGGCACATGTTGTATTTTTTGTTACACAGAATCCATGGAGTTTTGGCAATAGAAAACTGAGCAAGGAATATGAATAAGAAGTTTATTGAAGATACGAGTGCCTTGCCATGTAGGAAATAACTTGTTTAATGAGCACAATCAGAGTTTTTTCTAAAATAACAGCTTTAATTAGCAGCAAACAGTAGTGGTCATGGAAGTCATGGATTTCTTTTAATTGGCTTTATTTGAGATCTACGCAGCATTAATTTTTCCACACATGAAATGCAAGTTTTTTTACACACCAAAGTTTAATTCTGCTATCAATGATCTCTGTATTTACTGCAGCACATCTTCAGTAATTAAGTCTCTTAAACTTCTCTTTGTTCTGCTAGGGATGAAAAGCCAGTGAATGAGTTTTCATTTAAAGGGTGTGGGGGAGGTGAGTAGTGGAAGAGAAAGACAACTTTTTCCTGAAGGTTAGGGGGGAGGATTAAACAGAAATGGCTCAGGAGAAAGTCAGACATTGACTCAGAGTAATTGAAGTGAGCTGGAGCAGGGCTCCTGGCACTGAAAGCACTGTGTGACAACAGAAAACAACTTCAATCCCTCCTACTCCCACCATGCATTAAAGAAGGAAAATGGTAACAGCTCCTTCATCAGCACTTGAGATATCTAGCAGTGAGAAACGTTTGGAAGAAGTCAGCAGTGAGGCTGCAGAGGGCACACCAAGGAGCAGCCAGCATCCCTGTCCCCCTGCAAGCTGTGGACAAGCCTTGGCAGGGGCACCGCGCAGAAGAGCAGGGTGTACCCCTAGGCTTTGTGCTGTGTTTTGCTTACGAAACCCTTCTTGCTCTACTGGCTGCAATAAACATCAGCAGTCTGGTTTGGCCAGGCCAGGCTGCAGGGAGTGGGAGATCAGCCCTCCTGGGGCATTGCTGGGGCAGGGGCTGACATGGGGTCCTGGGCCATGGGCAGGGACAGCCAGGCCTGGCAGTGCCCTCGGGGCCCTGGCACACAGGCAGAAAGCAAGCACCCTGCCCTGCCGGGCCAGCCCGGGCTTTGAGGGGGAGAAGGGAGCAGGGGCCGGGCCCAGGCTGGGGGGGAAGAGCTACAAGACGCTTGCCAGCACCGAGAATACGGACAAGGCTTGAGATGCCACTTGGGCTCACGCAGGCCCAAAACAGCTGCCCCTATAGGCTACAGCAATCCGAGCCCAATATTCCTCCGAGTTGCACTGAAAGAAAATGGCAACAAGGTTGTTGGTTTTGGGTTTTTTGGGTTTTTTTGTTGGTTTTTATTTTTTTAATTAAAAGTAATTTGTATTTATTTCGGAGCTAATGGACAGCCTGCTCCCCAGGCACTGATCCAGCAACGCCCGTCCCTAACGTCAGAGGCCTCTGCATTTTACAGAGCTACTAACGTGGCCGCGCTTATGCACATACATTAGCACATGCAGCACACCAGCATTTCAGAAATTCTGTGATATCAATACTATACTACATAATTATTTAAATATGTAGTAAAATAGGTCTTGCATACGTTCAGTATCTTTCCTCAGTTAACAGCAAGTCAAAGAACAAACTTTCTTGACTGTTAATGATGAGAAAAACTACCACACGCTGTCCTGCCTCCAGACATCCACTCCTCCAGCTGGCCACGAACCAAGAGGAAATTCCAGATCGGGAGGCAATTATTTATATATCTGCATCCTTCTACATACAACCCCCCCCCAACCTTAAATTTGCTTCTGACTATGTGGGAACTAATCCTGCCTGGAACATTTTAAACACTGCTGTATCTTTACACTAAGGTCCAACACCAGTTTTTGCTTCAGCCACACTTGTGAGATTTTTGTCCATATTACTAGCAAATTTAATTTTATTGTGCTTGAGAGAAAACAATTCTCCAGTTTTGGGGTGTGGTTTTTTTTTAAGCACACCATCACACTTAAACCAGCAGTCACATTCCTGCCTACTACAACCTGCTGTTGCAAGTTTAATTAAAATTATTTCATGTTTAAAAAGACATTTTTGTTACTAACCATTAAAAAAAAAAAAACAAATTCACAAGTACAAGAAAATGCCATTTTTACTTTAGGCTCTGGCTCAGTTCTCCAAGAGAAAAGGATCTCGCCAAGAAGCATTCACTATCACATTTTTCCCCTCAAGTCTTTTCGTGGATAAACAACAACAAAACTCACATAATCTACTGACTAGATCTTATACTTTTGGACTGAAATAAATGCTCCTTCTTGTGTAATGGATTAAGAGAGACTGAAAAAAAAAATCTCTTCTTAATTTGTTTCCCTTGTTGATGCAGAACAATTCTTCATTTCATGCAGAAAATGTTTCTCCAAATGATCCAACTTCAGATCAGAACAAAGTATCATCTTTTCATACAGCTCTTGAGAAAGGCTTCAGTATGTGCAGTAACATTTGAAACAAATGATACTTATCCAGCAGTGGGTATGTTCCAACACAGGTTTTAAAAAAATCTAATTGGAGCTTTAGCTTGAAAATACCTCTTTTCGACTGGTGGTTTTACAAAAGAGAAACATCTCTTAAGCCTGTAAACATCAGGCATTCAAATGCAATTAAGTGATCTATGCATAACATCAGGACGCTGTAAGTCACTGCCGTAATACTTAACTATTGCAGTTGAATCCCTGAGGAGCTGTAACGCACAACGTGCAGACAATAAGAGAGGCCTCTTATAAAGCGTGCAGTATATCTTACTTGCACTGAGCAGAGCTCCCAGAGGAATCCTCGAGCGGAGAGATGAAGCCACGGCTCAGTCAGGCAGCCATTAAGTGAATCCAAATAATCAAGAGCTGTGATCTGAGGAGATAACAGGTGAGCAGTGCCAGACTACTCTGAATTAGCATTTTTCAAAGGATGGGCTACAGAGGACGAAAATTGCCCCCTGTGCTTAGCCCAGCAAAGCTCTGTGAATGCTTACAGGGCAAACAGACGCGGACGAATGATTTCCTGAGGTTGTATGATCAAGTTGGACAAGACATGGCCCATCAACAAGAGAACTTGCACAAAGGACAAGAAGGGTCAGACCTGGCAGCAGCTGTAGGGAGCTGGGAGATGATGGACATGAGGCAGGAGCTAACAGAGACAGAAACTTTAAAATACCACCCTGGATCTGAAAAAGAAGCTCTTAGAGATGCCAGGGACAGAGCATGCTTCACAGCTACCCAGTGACACCAGTCACCTCAAATAACAAATTAGTTCTATGAAAAAAGGTGGGTGGTTTTTTTTTCTTTACATTATCTGAGGCAAACGCATGTGTAGAGTCATATATTTGGGACAATCCACAGACCGTGAAAACTGTGATTTTCCCATGTTTCTATGTGCTTTCACCACAGGGCAGGACCCACAAGCAGATTCCTTCACTTCTTTTATAGACCAGAGCTTTGCTCTAATACATGCAGAAGTGTCACTGCAAATTTCATCCTCCTCCCTGAAACCATCCAACCTACTGGGCATGATCTGTGCCTAATTTACTGTGTCTGCAGCTAATAAATCTATTCAACCAACTCTTCTTGCTACAAAAATTATCATGGTAATCCAGACAGCTTTGTCCTGGAACACCATTGCCATTCTCTTTTCTTCAGTGGACAACAACTCTGTTGTGCTCCCATTTGCCTCAACCATGCTTCAGTATTCAGCTGTCAGTTTACATAGGCTGTTGTTACACATGCTTCTAGTTTTTCAAGATGGGACCTACTATCTTAGAGTAAGTCAAAACCTAAAGCTAGACAAAGAAGTATAGAGAATTTAAGGAAAATGGAACAAATTTGCAATATATATATCATTTGAAGATTCACTTTCAATGAACTAAGTCAAGAGAGATTTAAATATAGACAGAATAAGGGCCCTGCAGAGAGACTGCTTTATGCATATGACTTTGGAATGGAATGGAAGAAAAGCTAATAAATAGATAGAATAAGCAAAACGGTGAGACTGAGACTAAAGCAAGCCTGCAAGGAGGTTTGGGGGGAAAAAAGGATGGTAAACAGGTAACAGAAGCTGCTTATCCTATTTTTATTTTTTGTCCAATCTCTGAAAATTAAATGTTCTGTAAGACAAGTCAGCAGATGCAGAAAGGCAGCAGATAGACAGACAAAGGCAGCAGATGCAGAAAGGAATTACTGATGACTTGCTCTTTCTCATCTACACTGCTAACATTTGGTTCTACTAAAAACAAACAAAAAAACCCTCACACTAACACAAACATTTAGGACAAGAGAGGTCTTTTTCCTTGTCAAGAATGAGTTGTAATGTCCTTAGAAATCTGGCCTTTAAACATTCCCTGATTGAGAGCAATTTGCTCAGTTTTGTCACCCTGTCCTCTGGTAAAATAAGTCACATGCAAACAAGAACATAATGCTGAGTAATCAGTGTTTAGTAGGGTTGTTGCGTGCAATCCTTTCCTTTCCATGATAACTTATGCCTTTTGATTTTATCTCTACATTCTGTTTATTCCTATATCACTTCCTGATACGCTATAGGCTACCTCTCCCTTTTTTCGTGACTAGGTATAACAAAAGCGACTGCTGGAAGCCTATTATCTAATTATCTTGTTAGATCCTGCAAGGGCTGTGGTGCTCATATAAGCAGATCACACATGTTTTGGCCTCTCAGATTGCTATTTCTTACCTAGCTGTCCTGGTTTTGGCTGGGATAGAGTTAATTTTCTTCCTAGTAGCTGGTGTAGTGCTGTGTTTTGGATTTAGTTTGAGAATAAGCTGATAACACACTGATGTTTTAGTTGTTGCTAAGTAGTGCTTACCCTAGTCAAGGACTTTTTCAGCTTCCCATGCTCTGCCAGGTGCACAAGAAACTGGGAGCGAGCACAGCCAAGACAGTTGATCCAAACTCACCAAAGGGGTATTCCATACCATATGACATCATGCTCAGTATATAAACTGGGGGGAGTTGGCCGGGAGGGCTCAGGGACTGTCTGGGTATTGGTCAGTGGGTGGCGAGCAATTGTGTTGTGCATCACTTATTTTGTATATTATTATTATTATTATTATCCCTTCCTTTTCTGTCCTATTAAACTGTCTTTATCTCAACCCATGAATTTTACTTTTTTTTTTTCTGATTCTCTCCCCCATCCCACTGGGGAGGGGGAGAGTGAGCAAACGGCTGTGTGGTGTTTAGCTGCCTGCTGGGTTAAACCACAACAGTCCTTTTTGGCGCCCAACATGGGGCATGAAGGGTTCGAGATAATGACAGATCTGACCAGAGCATGTTAAAACAAATTTGTGATAAGCATTCATTATATTAGTTTAATAGTCACTGGTTGCCATGTTGATTCATTTGCTCTGAGTTCTGCTTCTTCTCAGAGTTGTGCTATGTAACACCTTAGTTGCTGTATGCATTCCCTGTGGTCCTGTTTATCACCTCTGGGAGCTGGATTAAAAGTATCGCTTTGCTGTACTGTGTAACACTGGTTTATGGTATGATGAAATTATCATTCATGAGATTGTACTCAGCACCGCCATCATTCCTGTACTTCGGGAGCTTTGGGAGCCATTTCTCAGAAACTATTAATGATTACACTTTTTACCTCTTCTCCTCGGAGAACCGATCTATTGGGGAGACAGAGGCGGACACTTTCCC
This sequence comes from Balaeniceps rex, assembly GCA_013401315.1. Lineage (NCBI taxonomy): Eukaryota > Metazoa > Chordata > Aves > Pelecaniformes > Balaenicipitidae > Balaeniceps > Balaeniceps rex. The sequence continues at coordinate 1,279 of VYZW01037437.1, read as the reverse complement.
CTGCTCCTTCACCTTCCCTTTCTCTTTCAGACCAGTTACAACAGCTCTTGAGAATTTTGAATATCCTTGGGATAGTCAAACCAGCATCCTCCTACTGCTATGTCTCCTGAATGCAGTTCAGGTCTTGTTTAGGGTTAAACAACTATTTAAGAGTATCATCCAGGGATCAACCCCAGCGATGGGCACTGTGGCCACTCCAACCCCTGCGACAGGCAATGCAAAACCCAGTGACAGGCACTGCAGCTACTCCAACCCCCGCAACACGCAATGCAGCTACTCAGACCTCGGCGACAGGTGCTGCAGTGACTCTAACCCTAGTGACAAACACTGCAGCTACTCAAACTCCAGCGACAGGCACTGTGGATGAACTAGAGAACCAACCCATGCCAGTATCAGTCACGCCTATACACAAGAAGAAATACACAAGAAGATCGACTCGTTTAGTAAGGGATGAAGATGAATGAGAGCCATCACGAGAAAAGAAGGAAGAGGCAGAACTCATAAATGAGACGGTAACCACCCAATCTCTATCCCTGAGTGAACTGCGAGACATGTGAAAAGATTTCATTCGTCATCCAGGCGAGCACGTCATCATCTGGCTGCTCCGACGCTGGGATAACAGGGCCAATAGCCTGGAATTAGAGGGCAGGGAAGCCAAGCAGCTGGGATCCCTTTCTAGGGAAGGGGGCATTGACAAAGCGATTGGAAAAGGGGCACAAGCCCTCAGTCTCTGGAGGCGACTCCTGTCAGGAGTGAAGGAAAGGTATCACTTCAAGGAAGATGTTACATGTCACCCAGGCAAGTGGACCACCATGGAGAGAGGTATCCAGTACCTGAGGGAATTAGCCGTGCTGGAGTTGATTTATAGTGACCTGAACAATGAGCAGTTATCCAAAGATCCAGATGAAGTCAGGTGCACACGACCCAGGTGGCAGAAGTTTGTACGGAGAGCACAATTGTCGCGTGCAAACTCACGGGCAGTAATGATCTGGAAAGATGGAGAGGAACCAACGGTGGATGAATTGGCTGGCCAACTCTGGCAATATGAAGAAAGTCTCTCCTCCCTACGGGCCTGTGTCTCGGCTGTGGAAAGACTGTCCGAAAAACTGTCCCGAGAGTTCCAGCAACTCAAAGAGGATATGTCCTACTCCCCACCTGTATGGACCAGTATCTCAGCCATTAGGAGTAAGCGTCCGTCTAACCAAGAGAGAGGATATAGTGGATACACACCACGGGCCATCCTGTGGTTTTACCTGCGTGACCATGGAGAGGACATGAG
>VYZW01037435.1:254614-287130 GCA_013401315.1 Balaeniceps rex | reverse complement strand
TCATCCAGAGACCAACCCCTGCGACGGGCACTGCGGCTGAACCAGAGAACCAACCTGTGTTGGTATCAGTCGCGCACCAGCGTCCCATGCAAACTCATTGGCAATACTGGCCTGCAAAGACGGAGAGGAACCAACGGTGGATGAACTGGCTGGCCAACTCTGGCAATATGAAGAAAGTCTCTCTTCCTCCCTACGCCCCTGTGCCTCAGCTGAAGTGACCCTAACTGGGAATGAGTGGCAAAAGCACCCCATTGCATCGGGCCCAGAGGCTCCATGCATCCTTGGCATAGACTACCTCAGGAGAGGGTATTTCAAGGACCCAAAAGGGTATAAATGGGCTTTTGGTATAGCTGCCTTGGAGATGGAGGAAATTAAGCAGTTGTCCACCTTGCCCGGTCTCTCGGAGGACCCTTCTGCTGTAGGGTTGCTGACGGCCGAAGAACATCAGTGTTTAAACGCCAGGCTCTATTAACAGGCGTCTTAGGCAATTTGAAACAGCACAAAGCAAGAGGCAACGTGACGATAAAGCAGCATTTTAATTAGCAGTAGTTCTTTCCCCAGCCCAAAAGGTTCCTTCTGTGCATTCATATTCCCAGAACAACAAAAGCCTCCTTGTATTTCATAAATCAAAAAACTCATAAAAAAAAAAGCCCCTGCAATTGCACATTCCAGATAATGGTCCAGAAATAAACTAGGCAATAAATACCAAATAATATATCCCCATCAGCAGTAAAAATCTACTCTTTGGATAATCAGAAGAGAAGATGCCTTCCAGCAGCTTATGCCTGGTACCTCAAAATAGGTAAAACAATAGAGAGCTTTAACAAATCTTTTAACACCTTTTCCACTTAAGAATATAGCAACTGCCCTGCGTACGAGCTTCCCTGAGCTCAGTATCCATCAGAGTAACAGCACAGCCCTGATGCTGTTCATGTCAAAAGACGGGGTATCGGAACAACAGCCGCTTGTCAAAATCACGTAGGATTTTCCTCCCTCGCAGCTGGGTCTCGCTCAGCATTCGGCGCCACCCATCAATGACAGCAAACCACAAACACACGCTCTCTCCTCTCCCATCTAGGTGACACACGGCACAAACACAGCCAGCACCTAGGAACTGCTGGGAGAAAAAAACCTCCAAGCACGGTTTTCAGAAACACTCAGGGAACGAATTTCACCCTGGCACGAAACTTCCTGACCCCCCTCAGAAACTCACTGGCCACATTACAAAACCGATGGCCATTTTGGCAAAGCTATTCTGCTCGCAGCCGGGCGCAGAGGCAGCAGCTGGGGAAGGACTGCGCGAGGTCTGCACCCCGTGCACGTCTGCACCCGCACCGGGGCAAAGCCAGAAGCGCTGGCGGACGAAGCGTCCTTGCCACAGGGCTGGTACAAACCTGGGTCCGGGCTTGTAATGCTTTGTAACGCTGCTATAGGGAACCGTGCTGCTGGGGTTGCAGGGTTCAACCCCCCCAGGCTGGTTTATGAAGAGCGGGGATGATGCTTCCCACCAGTTTGAACGTGCTGTGCTTACGGGGAGCTCACGGGCAGGGAGATTTGGCTTCGCTCCAGTCACCCAGCGAGGCAGCTGGAGCTGGGAAGAGGACCCAATGCCCCGACCCCAGCACAGCACCCAGTCCCCAGGGCTACAGCCTCTTCCAACTGCTCTTATGAACACATAGATACAATATTGTGATCCCCCCCCCCCAAAAAAGACATTTTTCATGTACTTTAGAGACTGATTCCAGAGGCTTTGTAATCTACAGCAGAAAGCTTGAAGGCTTGATCTCCCCCTTCACTGCAGAACCAACCCCTACATATGCAGGCTACCACGAGCACAGGGGAACAGATGCCCAGTGCAGGGGTTAAGGGTGCAGAAGCTGCTCAGAAAACCAGAAAGCCTTTGTATTTTCACCCAAAACCTGCAGCACGAGTCCAGAGAACCGCTCGGTGCCAGCAGTGCCAGAACCATCACTTCCCAACAGCTCAGGAGTAATTCTTACCTTTCCAAAATCCCGTACATCAAAGAGGTCAAAGGGATCAAACAGATCGCTGTTTCTTAACCCAAATTTGTCGTGACACACTTTTAGGAAGGTTCGGATGTTCTTCAAACAGAGAAACTGGGGGAAACAAAAAAAGAGAGGGAGGGAAAAAATGAGCAAGACAGGAACAAATTTTAACTGAGATTTACCGAGTTAAATTCACATGAGACACAAGTTAACGGGAACTCAGAAACTTGCACTGCAAAGCCACGCATCAGTTTATTTGTTGTTACTGAAGATGTCGGGCTCCTGGTGCCCTGTGAGGACTCCTGTGTTCTCAGCTGCGCACCAGAAACAAACGCCCTTTTGAAAAAACAACTTTCACGTACGGTAACGTTGCAGAAGGGCTGGAAAACTTAAGCCAGGACGTTTCCCTTTCAAGGTCGAAGCCAAAACATAAGTTATACAGCTGATGTCCTACAGAAGCCCAGTGTTGAACCTTTAACCATTTCCAGCACGATCCCATTTGGCTCCCGGCACAAGGGACACACGTTGCATCGCTTACTGTACGTATCGCTGTACATCCGTACGTGTGCACGGACACACGCATCCCAAACAAAAGATTGGGACGTTGAAAACAAGTTTTTTTGCTTTGGGGTCTGAAGCAACTGACAACTTATTCAAGTCCCATTTGCTCCCCTTATCCTCGCACCTCCCAGATGCTGCAGGCATCACGAACACTAACAGAGCCATGAAACGTCAGGCAGCCACGTTTCCAGCAGGCAGCTGCCAGTCCTGAGACTCAGCCACGGGAGCTGCTCCTGAGCCAGCTCAGATCCCGTTCCCAAGACCAGGACAATCCCTGGGATTGTTTCCACAAAGCTTTGCTCATCTTTAATCTTAGTCCACATGAAGAAGCAGAAATCTCACCCCTCTAGGGACCACCCTTGGTTATTCAGACAGCTCAACTGGCAGAGCAACACCGTGTTTCTCTTTCAAGAAAATCCTGTCTTTGGCTATAGCAATAATTGGTCGTTTGCGTGCGAGCATCAGGGATTTTGAAGTCTGGGGACTCCAGACGGTCTCGCTCCAACGGTGATGCCTGGCAGCACAGGGGCTGAGACGAAAAGAATAAAAACCTGCTTCATTCTTGCAGCCGCATCACCTACGTCCTTCATCAGGATGGACCGACTCTGCCGAGCAAGCCAATTAATTTCACTTCTCACTGCATCCTCGTGCTATCCCACAAAACGCCTTCAATTTATCACTGTATTTTTAAACAACTCTTTTTTTTCCAGCAAATTCCTCACAAATACCTATAATTTTAACACACTTGTTACGTAAATCAACCCATTAAAGGAGTGAATCGTCCCCACGTGGTGATCAGGCACGGGATGCAAAATGCCTTTGGACGGGTTTGCACAGTCGGTCAGTGTGGTTTTGTCACACGGCGCTATCTGCTCCCCAAGTTGCCATCAAACCAACAGCATGCAAAAACACTGCTTGTGAACTTCACCGAGAGTTCAAAGCAACGTAAAATAGCTTAATTTTCTTTTAATTAAAAGAATCAAAGCAGAGTCTTTGGGGCCATCGCATCTCCATAGACGGGACCGCGATGCAGCGTGTCGTTATCATTTCATTTGGGATGATACGTGAGGTTTGCGGCGACGGATTAGCAAAACCACCTCATTAACAACACGCTGATTCACCTACACAAAAAAAAGAAATAACCTTTTACCCTTCTCCCCCATTCCAGCCCCCTCTACGTGGAGCTGCCGAGCGAAGCAGAGCTCCCCCAGCACAGGGCATTCCCATCACATCGCAGCCTTCTCATTAGACAGGCAAGCGCTGGAGGCAGAAATTGAAAACAGTTCTGTTTTTCTAGGGCATTCCTCTATCTCGCATAAACACTGCAGTAAATATAATCCATCTAGACTGAGAGGTTTTTTTGGAATTGCTTTACAACCTCTCTCGACGATACGGGTTATTTCATAACTTCTGGGTCTCTGCAAAAATTTACACCCTGGGCAAACCGGCTGCTTGCAGCAGGGATACATTTTCCTGTTGCATTGCAGTCTCATTGATTTCAAATTTCCAGCACGTGTTTATTTTAAATCCTTTTAAGCCTCCAGTTTTGAAAGTTAATGACACAGGTTACAGCCATGACGACACACAGCAAGAGGCAAGCAGAACTGTCCTGCCTTTCTGCGGCGCTCGCTCCCCACCTCCCGCTCATCCCAAGGCTGGGGCAGCAACGAAGGTGGAAGTGCTCAGGAAAGATGGACTTCCACAGTGCCCACGTTCAGCCAAGCAAAAGACACCCGATGGCTGTGAAAACCTGAACCCTCTTGTCCTGGTTTCAGCTGAGTTAGAGTTACTTTTCTTCCCAGTAGCTAGCATAGTGCTGTGTTTTGGATTTAGCATGAGAAGAATGCTGATAACACACTGATGTTTTAGTTGTTGCTAAGTAATGCTTAGACTAGTCAAGGACTTTCTTTTTCAGCTTCCCATGCTCTGCCAGGTGCACAAGAAGTTGGGAGGGGGGCACGGCCCAAGATAGTTGATCCAAATCGACCAAAGGGCTATTCCATACCATATGACGTCATGCTCAGTATATAAACCGAGGGGAGTTAGCCGGGGGGCAGCGATCGCTGCTCGGGGACTGGCTGGGTGTCGGTCGGCGGGTGGTGAGCGGTTGCATCACTTGTTTTCTTTTCCCTGGGTTTTGTTTGTCTCTCTCGTTCTCCTTTTCATTACAATTATTATTATTATTATTATCATTATTATTATTACTATTATTATTATTTTATTTCAATTATTAAACTGTTCTTATCTCAACCCGTGGGTTTTCTTACTCTTGCCCTTCCGATTCTCTCCCCCATCCCACCGGGGAGGGGGAGGGTGAGCGAGCGGCTGCGTGGTGCTTAGTTGCCGAGTGGGGCTAAACCACGACACCTCTGCACGAGGCATTTGTGGTTCAAATTCCTGAAAAGCTCCAAGTTCACACTACCTCTGAAGGATCGCAGAGAGATCACACATCCAAGCAAATGAATGCCTCGTCCTGACAGCGTTTCTAAGAGGGAGCAAACCCCGGCTCCACCATGGGTTTAGATCAGGCTGAGCTACCCCCATCTCAGCTTGGCCTCGGTGAGAAAGGACAGGACCAACCACGCTGTTCACCATCAGCTGCATCCAACTGTCTTTGCTCATCCAATTCAGATATGGAACCCATCACGCCACCAGCTGCTAAACGAGCACAAGATGCCCGCAGCAGTGCCACTGCCCTTCCCGCAGCTCCAGGTGATGCCCGCAAAAAGCCACCAGCCTCTGCCACCGCACAGCCAGCCAGTCGCTAGGTGCCGGCAGATGACAGGCATCAAGGAAGAATCCAATAACCTAGTTAAAGAGTTGCTGAAAAGCCCTGATGTAAAACACAATAAACCAAGGCGGCAGCACCACGGTCCCGCTCCACCAGCGAGGACCTGCAGCAGAGCGAGGCCACCACGTCGCCCACAAGTAAAGGCACCGCTTGGGATGACACCTGCAGGTAGGTTTTAGCCCCGCTCTTCATGCACAAGAAGTCAGGGTGGGTACAACCCACGTGCGGGTGTTAGTGGCACAGTTTGCTCCTGCACTATTTCTCTCTCACCAATCTGCAAAGTATCTTCTTGTGCTTTTGCTGACAAACGTCTCCAGGTTGGTTTGCTGGTGATGGAAGATCGTGAATTGTTGGCTTAACAGCGTTACTTAATGGCCACATGTTAAAATTAGCTACAATTGAATATGAGCTGTGCCGAGGCCATTTTATTTACCAGTCAATCACACCTTTGGACAAGTAAACACTCCACAGGAGAAAGAGAGAGAGAGAAATCAATGTTCTCCATGGGGTTCATTCACCACCTGCCAGGCCCAAAATCAATGGTGTCATTTATATGCTTTGAGCGAGAGCAGCGCTGAAGCAGGGTCCTTTGGTGCAAGGGCAAGTGGGAGCCCAAGCACCGCACATCCTGAGCCCTGCCATCGCCCTCCTCCGCACCCAAAACAACCTCGGTACCCACCAGCCGTCGCTTCTGGGGATAGACACCACCAGCAACCAGGACGCTCAGTTCTGGAAATAGACCCCAGACACCACGGCATCTTCCGCGGGTACCAGCATCTCCCACCATATCACTGTCCAGGCTCTGAAAGCAGCCATGCCATGAATCCTCGGCAAGGGGAGAGCTCCCCGGGCACTGCAAAGCGCATCCAAGGCACTTTGGAGAGGGAAGAAATTAAAGCCAGAGCGAACAGGCAACAGGGGCAGGGATGGGAGCGTATCACAGGGAGCGAGAAACTCATGCGGTAAAACAAAACACCTTGAACCCTGCCAACAGATGAGGAAAATCTGTGGTCAGCTCTGACGCGATCCTCTGAGGGTTGCAAGGAGCCAGCACTACCGAGAGGCAGCGGCGACAGCCCAGCCGAAGGGCCCCGCCACCTGCGCTCACCAAGTTTCGGAACAGCTTTGCTTATTTTTAAACACTCTGCAACGCCGTAAGGTGAACAAACTGCTCTCAGCCACCGCCCGTCCTGCCCCAGCCCGGCAGAAACCTGCTTTGCAAAGCAGGAGGGGCAGCTGCAATTTCGGCAGCACCGCCTGCACCCTCACCCAGGCGGGACCACAGCCAACCCCGGTGCACGCGGGGCGACGAGCAGCCCCCAGCACCCGGGACACGCTGGGAACTCCTCAGTAGCTTCTGGGATGTTCTTTTTTTAAAGAGGGTTTTCATGGTATTATTTGTTTTATCGAATTCAGTAAGTTTAGAGATTCCTTGGATGGTCACTGCACGTATAAAGGGTACTGCTGCCAAGTTCTCAACGCATCTCAGAAACTTGTCCTGCAAACTTATAAATGCATTGGAGAAGCTTTCAGTGGAGGTCGAGAAAGGGACAATTTGGCGCTTGGGATAACCCCAGATACTCGGGCACTTGGGACGACTCCACTTTGCACAGGGACGCCGGCAGCTTAGCGGGGACGTGCCCAGCCACCCCGCAGCTCTGCTCCCGCACCCCGGGGTGGGACGGCCAGGTCAGATGTTTCTGCAGTTGGAAACTACAGCTCCGGGGGTGGGAGGGGAGCCCACGGGAGGGTGCACGGCAGCTCAGCACCTCGCTCCTCCTCGCACCCCCGTTTTAGTTACCACCGCCCCTCCCTGCGGTCCCCGTATGACTGGGCACCCGCGGCACCTGCGCTGACTAGACAGCAGCCATTTCCGATGCAAATTTGTCAGAAAAGATCCAACTACTCGAGCACGTTTGGGTTAGGTTGGAAACCATCCCCCAGCCTCGGCAGAGATGATCGCAGGCTGGAAAGCTGCGTGCGTTCCTGCCTCCCACCAGAGCAGGCAGACGAAAAGCCAGCGAACGCAAGAGCGTTTGCTCAACACCCTAACTGCCCAAGGTGGGATCTGGAGAACATTCACATGAGCATCGGAGCAGTCCCTGGTATCTGCGTTTGGGATGGCACAAGGGAGGGAGGTGCAAGGCTTGAGGATCTCCAAGAGACATTTAATAATGTGATAAAATGTAGGGAAAGGAAGGAAAGGGGGCGGCTGGTTTGTCTGGCAGGGCAGGATCACGCAACAGCTCACAGCTTTTCGGAAAGGGCCTTTTGGAAAGGCAGTGACTGCCAGCAGCTGGGGTTAGTGCTCCGGGGAGGAGCGGGGCCGCACACAATAGCACCGGGCAGGCAGCCACGCGCTGAACCGCAGCCAAAGCCGTGGGCTTGAAATGGGTCCTGCAGCATGCAAGGAATGCTGCAGCTTTGCCGTTTGAGATAACCCACTGACGAATGACGAAAGTAACTTTCTTTAGCGCTTCCTGACCATGATGTCGGATTTCCTCTTATCTCGCTGCCGGCACGGCTCGAAAGCACCAGGCGAAAAGTAAGTCCCCGACAGAGAGCTGTGAGCATCTGCTTATCACAGCCTTCGCAAACAGGGAAGGGAGGGTCTCTCATTGAGAAAACACATCATTTGCGACAATCAGTGGGGAAATGGGTATCCTGTGGCATAAACCTCTCAAGAAAGCTGAAGGACGCATCTCCGAGTTGTGCCGAGTTCGCCCGGCACTGCTCTGACGTTGCAAAGGAGCATCAAAGCTCCCTTTGCTTGTTCCAAAGTCAAGAGCGGAGAGAAAGTCCAAGAGCATCCAATTACCCAGCAGGAACCGCAGGGCTGCGGCCAACGTAACTCTGCATTTAAAACTGCGCAAATCACGACCTTTACCTCATCTCTGCAAATGGCTCTGCCCGATCTAGCTCGCCTCCACATCGAGGTGTTACCGGGAGAGCATCGGGAGCAGTAATAAGAGTCAAAAGCACAAGTGGAGCTTGTATCGCCCTCCACCAGCAGCACCAAATCTTGCGTGGCTTTGTTCCTTCTCATGCTTCGCCCCATTGTCGCTGGTGGAAAGGAGCAGCTGCAGAAGCAATACAGAACGTCTCTGCGGAAAATGTCCCTTCCCATTCACATTTGGATTCAAGTCGCAGCTCATCAATTACTTTAGATGGACAGATTAAATTTCGGGTTGTTGGACAGCAGATTTATCTATTGAGAAGTGGAGAATGAAATTATTTCTCAAAGAATTTAGTGCTATTATTTCCCCCCATTTCAAAGACATTCGTATCACAGAGCACTCACGGGCTGGGCAAATTCCACTTAGCGAGACTGATTAACGAGCCTGAAACGCTGATGAGCACTGACCTCCCCACAGCTTTTCCTTCTCCTCACATCCACCCACAAGCAAGGATTAGCCTTAGGAGAGTACCCGAGGGAAAGCAACCATTTATTTTAGCAAACACCCATAGCTCATCACTGGGAGGACCGGGGGAAAGCCAACCTGCAGCAAGCAAAGGTCCTTCCCAGCGAGAAGCATCAGCCAGAGCTCAGAGGAGCTGCAAACCTCCTGCACAAGCTTGCCTGGAGCTTCGACCTTGCCTGGTAGAAGGCAAGGTAGAAGCAAGCTCCTGCTTGCCCAGCAGAAGCACAACACGGAGCCAGGCAGCACTGCTGGAGGCTGTCCAGCAGCGAGCCCAGCACTGCAGCATGCCAGGGCAGGCTGCCGAGCCCCGCTCTGGTTCCTACTCATCCTCACACCTTTGCTCATCATCGCTCTCGCACGGGTCAAGCAGATAAAGAGCTCCCAGTAACCTTACAGGAACTTCCCAGCGCGATGTATAGGCTCCCAAAGGGAAGAGGTATCTCAGATAACAATATTAAGCTCATGAACTGGAAGCTGGAATATACATAAAATTGTAAAAACAATTAAAAAAAAAAAAAAACCAACCAAGGGAAAGCTCTGGAGAAATCCATTAAATACACCGAAGTCACAAGCCTCAGTCCCAGAGGCAGAGGAATGGCTCTCGGCAGCGCTCAAGTCAGAGCGCGCACAAACATTAACCAGAGCTCCTGGATTTCGTACAAGACATGAACTCCTGAAACAAGGCGAGGACCGGAGGCAAACACCTCCGAGGTGGCAGACGTTAAGAGGACGTGGGAAGAACGAGAGACCGAGCACAGGGTCAAATGATTAAATCCAAATTAGGCAGAGATGCAGAAGAAATGCTCAGTGACATACTGAGGTATATACTGAAGATGTGTAGGATACAACTGCATCTGTGCTTTCTCTGCTTGCAGGAGGAGCCCGTGGAAGGGCAGCAGCAGCATCGCGTCCCCCCCCCGGGGCTGCTGTCACCCCGCCAAGCAGCACTGCACGGGCCAAGCCCAGCACTGCAGGAGCTCGCCCTGTTTTATCCTAGGAAAGTTTTGCTGACCCTGAACTCCCCCCGAGGACCACCGGGCTCGTTTCCTCCATTACATATGTTCCTTCAGAGAAAGAAATGGAAAAGGGGAAAAAAAAAAAATCCAGAAGTAAACCCCCCATCTGGCAGCTGATGAGTCCAAGATGATAACGCGGGGCTGGAGGAGGGGACAAGGATCAAGCAACATCCCTCAATTTGGAGGAGGGAAAAGAAATCACAGGAAAGCCCAGATCCTTGCGTCCTCCGAGGCAAACTCCCGACAGCAGCTATGACCTCCTCGAAGCTTAGAAAAACGGGCTGAGCCCTCCCCGGCGGCACGGCAAGAGAGGTTCGTTAAAGCCCATGTAACGAGCCAGCAGACCCCACATCGCATGGCAGGCAGCCCCACCGGGAGCGCTTGGCTCAGCAGAGCGCAGCCGCTCGGCGTCTGTCTGTCCATCCCGCCGTCCGTCCCACTGTCAGAGGGTCACGCAGCGGCACGCAGGGGCTTTAAATGAGAGGAAGGAAGCTGCAACTTCCCAAAGAAAACGGCGGAGCTGCAGCCGATGACAGTACTTCCCTCCTTTGTGGAGCCCTCCGAGGACTGCAAAGGTAGGGCTCTGCTGCGACAGCAGGAATGGTTAAGGTACGGGCTTTAATTGCAACGCCTGGGAGCGTTTTATCAGAGATAAAAGGGTCTGAAATTCTCTGCTCACACCCCTAAGGTCTGGACAGCCCAGACCTTTTGCCCAACCACCCAAAATCCGGTGAGTCCAACAGGTTCAGCACGGGTCCAAACCCCAACCACAGGTTTGAGGTTTGTGTAACTAAAAACCTTGCCACTGAGGTTTTAGAAAACCCTAATCAAATTCCCTGCACCACATCAGGCGGCTGACTGTACTTCAGAGATTTATCTTTTAGATGTCTAAGTGATCTGCAGAGCCGTTCCCAGGAATAACAAGAGCTTCTTGCAAAATCAGGCGGGCGCAATCCTCTCTGAAAGCCCTGGTCTTCACCAGCTCCTCCTCTAAGAGAGGGAATTTCAGGTTTCCCTGTATGAAGGACAACACTGCTTTGAGCCCTGACTCTTCTTGCTGTTACAAAATGAATGCATGAGAAGCGAAACCCCCTTTTCCTTTGCTACCCACCCCAACAGTGATGCATTTCGGGAGCTGGATGGAGAACAGACTCCCAGACTGCATGAAGGAAGGGCCAGTGGGACACCAACATGTCCCTAACCACCCCGGACAATGCTGAGCTCAAAGACGCCCTTGTGTTATCCCCCAAGCAGCATCTGCTGATGTGAAAATCCCTCCTTGGATGCTCCCCTGCTCCAATGATCTGACCAACAGATCTGCTGCATCCTTGGCAGCGCTGTGGTGATGCCCAGGAGAGACCCATGTTACATCCCTACATCCCTTGGACGAGACCAAGCCCTAACGACCCGGCAGACAGAGCCAGACCACACGCCTGCTCTTCCAAACACCCTCTCCATAACCATAAGCATCAAGATTTAAAAAAAAAACAAATGCAGAGCAGCAGTTTTCTCTGCAGGTCCTGGCCTGCCCCAGAGCCGCGTGGGGCTGGCTGCCAGGATGGGGGACGACAGGGCAGGGAGCAGGGGCTGATTGCAGCCCGAGCTGTGGCTAAGTGTGGGAAGACCACCAGGTATCACCACCATGCATTAGAGGAGAAGCCCAGCTGGACCTTTCGAGGCTCATCGGTATCACAACAAATACAACAAAGGGGTTTCTTTTTGGCTTTCCCACACCATCCAGGGTTAGAGCCTGTGACTCCTCCATCCCAGATCCAGGCTGTCTCTCCGGTATACTTACCAGCAGACTGCCAAATCCAGGCTTGGCTTTAGTGAAGAACAAGATCCAAGACTACATAAAGCTTGGGAGCTGGAGAGCTTGGAAGGATTGCTCAATCTGCCCACATTTGGCACCCTTAATAGAGAGTCCCCTTCCACGCTCATTAAATCCAGCCTTTTTCTCATGCTGGAAGACATGCGGCTCTGTCGGGGGAACTCGAAAAGGGGGGGAAAAAAAAGAGAGATGTCTTAGCTTTTACTATTGATGTGAAGTCCTAAACTCATGTTTGCCTCACTGGGGCTCACACTTCATCACTCATAAAACGCGGCCCCAGGTAAAAGATGGGATATGTAAAAAAGAAGTGATGATGCTAGCTGATCAAGAAATGGGATACCTTCCCACGCACTGAGCGTGCAGCACAGAAAACTCAAAACGTTTTGGCCAATCCAAAGCTTTAAGACAGGACTTGACCTGAGCCATGACAATCAAATTATAACACAGAATTCAGCTGCTGTCAAAGAAAATGAGTAATTGTGTAACTGAATCTAGTGTTACACCGTAATGATACGCTCACAGAAGGCTTTCCAAGCAGTCATTGTTCTCCTGCTCTTCAGGCTGGCGCAGGGAATCGGACCGTGATGAACTTCTGACGGGACAGCGATGAGAACAGCTAGGGTACGTCTCTGAGATGAGTAAATATCAGCCAAGGCAGGAAATCAAGCCTCGTCACGTCAAGTATTCGGGCCAGACCTGAGAGAGGAAGCTCCAGGCGGTAGCCTACAAGCCTGGGCTAGTTGAAGACATTCAGAGAACTTATTTTTGTCTATTTAAAACCAAGCTGCCCTATATAAATGCTGAAGAGACAAGCTCTGACTTTGGAGGCAGAACTGAACCACGGGGTGGGATCCAAGGTAGGCGCCTGCAATAGCCGACTCCAATATCATTTATGCAAAACTGTCAAAACAGACTATTATTAAATAACCAAACATGTATGTTGAATTCAAGAGCTCTATATCAATTTTATAAGAGTCCCGTATGAATCCAGTTTTAAATACCCATTGGTATCTCCAGACCATCCCCGAGCTGATCGTGCCACAGGCCGCCGCTGTCAGACAGGGGCACATCCTCACATCAGGGCACACCCCGGTCTCACCGCAGACACTGCACACTTTTCTTTTTTAAAAACGCCCCAAGGAATCTTTTTTCTGAAAGTTCTGCCATCAGGTCAGCGGCATGCAATCTTCCAACATCCAAAAGACTTTTCTGGCAAGAGCTTGTACGGATGCCATTGCATTATTCACGCATCACAGGCATATGCAGTTTTTCTCCGTACAGTCATGATTTTGGGTGACCCGCTTCCAATTAGACCCACTTCACTTTCAGAAAGCCTTGGAAATTACAACCAAACGTGTTATTTTCCTCACTGCAAGCAGTGCCAGGCTACCTGCCAGGGAGCAGAAGCGCTGAACAAATGAACCCCCCATACGTTCATCCTGCTGAGCCGACGCACCGCAGCACGCAGAGGGAAAGCACGACTGGAAAGCAAAAACTCAGCCGTGAACAATATTTATAACGCTGAAAATTGTTGCAGCTTTTACCTTTTAAATTGGCAATGGAGGAAACGGTGGCCTAGAACAATTGCAAACTTCGGTCGTTTGGAGATGTGCACAGTCTCGTGCTCCAGACAAGATCTGGAGATGATAGCTCAGCTTCAGCATCAGTCCTGAAGGACCCGAAGCTGTAGCTGGTGCTGGCAGAAGAGTTATGCATCCCAGAAGATGGAGACAGCCTGCTCACGGTGACGGCCGCTGACACCCACCCTGACACCATTACACCCGGGATGCATTACACCTTCCTGGGCTGTTGCCCAAGTTGATATCTATTTGCAAAGCCTTGCTAAAAAAAAAAAAAATCAGGCCAGTGGCTGACAACAGGTTCAGTGACAAATGGTTCCTAAATGTCACACCGGGGACTGGAATGGCGTTATTAGAAGCAGACAACAAACACTCAGAAAACTCTGCTTAATGGCACCAGGTAATGATGCTGAAAGATACCCCCCCCGTTTCTTCCTAAAGAAGTAATTAAAACCAGAACACTACTTTTCACATTACAGATAACTGATGCAGACCTGCATATGAAATCAAGCTGTATTTTGCAAGATTAAGCCCACAATGTGCTTTTAATAGGTCTCTCGGTGCTCCTCTGCCTCATGGCAGCACGCTGGGGCTCTGCACCGACATCAGCTCCTTGCTGCAGAGATGGGGCAGCCTCAGAGCAGCTCAGCACCTTCTTCACCCCCAAAAGCAACAGAAACGGGGTCATGGGGGGTGCTCCTGGCCCGGCCATCCCGTGCATCGCTCCTCCAAGCTCCCAGCAAGGGGAGGTGGGAAGAGCAGGCAGTTGGAAAGAGGTGGGAAAGACAGACCTGCACCACAAACCCTCTTATGCAAGAGGGATTTCAAAGGAAAACTCACCTATTGCAGGACCTACAAGCCAAACCTTGCTTGCAGACCAGCTCTTTCGAGCCTCCTGGCTAATCGGGAAGAGGCAAGCATCGCATCTGCTGTCACGGGCAGCAGCAGGAGCTGCACCCGATGCTGCCAGAGCCGAGAGAAGGGGCCTGGGTGCCTCCGCTAGCCAGCGTATGGAGGCTGCTCGACCTTGGGGACAGGCAGCCCCGAGGCCCCAGGAGTCGCTCGGGGCTTCTTCCTCTCCTCGGTTTTAAATAATAAATGTTTTGTTGCCTCTCAGTGCTGGGTAGAACCAAGGATGTGAACAGACGGCGCGAGCTGGAGAACAGGAAGGGCTTTTGTTTTGGTTTTACCCACGGCTTAATCGAGGCTCATCAAGTTTTCTAGCTCCAAATTTCTTCTGCAGAAAGTGAAGCTGAAGCAGAGCGGCGAAAGCAGGAGTAGGGAGTACCACCGCCTGCAAGGCGACAGCCTACCAAGAATGATTCCAACACGTGTGCAACACACAGAAAATTGCTCTGGGTAAACAGGTTATTAAAAAAAAAAAACCTTAATGGAAGGAAAACGAAAAGGTTTTATAGCGTAACTGCTTTCGTGCTTGTGTTGCGGATCCAGGGACCAAGGCTAGACAGACACACGTGCAGACACGCACCAGCCCCCGGAGCTCTCTGCGGAGCATCTATGCCTGCAGGATGGCCAAACCCGAGCCAGGGCTCCGTGCGCACGTTGCCTGTAAGGATTAATTTCCGTAACGCCCGCGAGACGAGAGGCAGGACATCCCCCGACAAGGAGTGGGAATTTTGGTAGCGTTGGCACACGCCAGATTGATCCCCGCCTGAGCGGCTTGCGTTACACAAAGCCTCTGTCATCGCTAAAATGAGACGAGATCGAAAAAGACACCTCTGGCTCCATGCACACTGCAGCCGCCTGCATGCTTTTGATTAAGAGATTCATTAGTAGCACAGCCTACCACGTATTAAGTCCATCTTGGAGAACAAGAAGGGAGACCCAGGGAACTACAGGCTGATGAGCTTCACCTCCGTTCTGGAGCGTGCCCCTATTGGGTTCCCTTTCCCAAGGACAAGATGGTAAATCAGGAACAGTCAACACCAATTTAGCAACAGCAAGCGTTGCTTGTCCAACCTGATCGCTTCCTATAAAGAAAGAAGGGGGCAGACAGACGAGGCTGGAGCCGTGGACATGACTCGACATCTCCCTCCCGCACCAAGGGACCGCGCTGGCTGGCGGAGCCCCTGCTATCCCGTATCGCCTGTTTATCAGCCATGCCCAGGAGAAAATACCTAACAGATCACCTATTTTAAAATGTAAAGGGGAAGCTGAGGTGGAGAGAGACGAGGTGGGATGAACCCCCCCTGCGTTTTAACTTTTTTTTCCCCCCTCAGTAACAAGAAAATGTCAAACGGTTTCAAACAATAAACCCACAGCTGGATACTCAGAACTTCCCAGGCATCAGAAGCAGCCCCCACGCATCTTCAGACTTCGACAGGCTTCAGAGTAGGTCCCAAAATCCTACTTGGCTTTCCCATAATAGCTCTGAATCCATTTTTGCGTATCAGGAAAGGAAAACCCATCCGCAAACACAGGCATTAACACACATTTTACTTACTACCTACAGCACTCGTACCTCCTTTTGTGATTTGCATTCAGGGTATCAGTTCCTCTCCTTTTCAACATTGCAAGGAAATTAATTAACTGAGTAGTAACTGTAAGTATCACAAAGCTTGGGAGGCTGAGACAGGAAATCTGAAGGTTAACCATCGTATTTAATGTATGCATGAGATAAAAATCAAAATGAACTTTGATCAGGGGAAGGACTGGGAGGCCATTGGCATTACTGTGATGTTGGTTGTTCTGGTTTTTCTAAGATTAGAGCCTGTATTTTATCTTTATGATTTCAATTAAGCATTTTTCTCCCTTCTGGAGAGAAGAGAGGGGTGTAACTCCTTACTACAAAATATCAAGCATCATTCCAAATCACTCAAGCCTTGTAATGAAAGCCAGGTGAAAAGCAGAAGCAAAGCCATCACTCCTCAGACCTGGCACGGTAACCAAAGGAAAGCCCAGTTCTGGAAAGGATGCTCTGCTCTGAGCCACAGCAGATGCGGACAACCAGCTCCACGTGTAGGTCTGCACACCGGGCGGTACGCACACACAACGCGGCAGCCATCCTCTAACAGCAATTCGGGAGCGCGGTATCGCCGGGAAACACTACGTAGCAGCTATTCTATCCACCCTGCTTCAACCCTACCTGGCAGATACTCGAATACTTCATGAACCGCTGTCCCACCAGTCTTGGACACTCAACCACATCTATATTTTTTTTCCCCCCCTTTTCATTGCAAGTGTGGAAGTTTTGAAACCAAACTGCTCTGATCTACCCTAAAGTGAGATAAGATTCCAGTTGATGGATAAAACTGAGATTTTTGCCCTTTTTTTTTTTTTTTTTTTCTTTGGGGGGGGGGATCAAAAACCCTCAACACATTCAGTGGACACAGCACAGGAGGACAAGCTCCAAACTATCTACGCACCCAATTTAAACTCCCTGCAGCAGGAGCCAGGTCCCCTAAATCCATTAGCACACATGGATCCCAGAGCTCTTCTAATCCCTATTTTGACCCATGCAACGAGCAGGACTTATTAATTATGAGATCCTGGGACACGTGGATTAAAATCGGCGTGGGAGATGCCAGCCACTGTCCTGCTCCCCGGCTGGGGACACCCCAGCACATCTTCCCCAACATGCCGGGAGCACGCTGGGCATCGCACAGAAGATGCACGGGGCTGATGCTCCAGCCCCACCAACGTCTGCCAAGAGCCCTTCCCTGCATGCGGCGAGGCGATGCCAAGTGATCCGGATGCTTCCCGGAGCAATTCACCCACGGAGCTCAGGGAGAGCATCTCCTCCAGCAGAGAAGGAGTTATTAAAACCAGCCTCCCAGCCTCCCTCCCGAATGGGCAATTTCCTGAAGAATCAAACCCTCGCAGGGGATATTGGCTCTTCCTTAACCGGATTCATGTTAAGAACAAAACAAGAAAATCCCCTTGCTCGCAGCCCAGAGCTGCCTCTCTTCTGCGTCATCTCCCTGCCCTGTAACAGGCTACACATTTTTAATTACTGTTTAACACTGACACAGCAGCTATTTCTCTTCTATTTAGCAAGGACTCATGGAACGTCGGGGGTTTTTTTATTTTTCCCCCTAATTTCATTGCCTATCCGAGCACCAGGGCAGGCTTGGTTTTGGATTTCCAGGTGGATACCCAGCAAAATGAACGGCAGTGCACGCATGCTTCGGGAATGCAGAATTTGGACTTTTTCCTGGGAGAAAGGAAGGAGGGAGAAGGCAAGTGCCATAAAAGCCGTATTTAATTTTGTTTTAGTTTTACAGCTTGTCAATTATCCCAATTCACACCACGGGAAGAAAACACGCTACAAAAAAAAAAATTCACTTTCCATTTCAAGTTATTTTTGCAAAGTGGAATTTAATGAGATATTCCAGCCAAAATTAACGCTGTGCTGTAAAGTCTCCCAAAGTGTAAAAAGATTTGGTGCCAGAATGAACTAACGACATCTTTCTGCAGCGAGCAGTTTCAAACGCGTGTTTGCATCGAATTTTGGCAGTCCCAGCACAGGCTCCAAACCTTTCTGGATTTGGGTGCAACCCCATCTGCGACCTTCGCTTCAGGGAGAGGCTTAAGCTGAATTAAATGAAGGGGAACTTCATTTCTGACCCAGTTTATTTTAAATCTCTCCCCGAGGATGTGACTATTTTACCTGATCTCCAACGTTTGACCCTCCTCCCCAAGTTCAAGAGGTAAAATTTGACGGCCGTAGCACAGCTCCTCCAGCAATTCAGGACAGGCAGCCTTTTGCATGACGAGAACGGGCTACAGAAAATTCATCTACTGGCTATTTAATTTGTAAAGCGGCTTAAAAAGGTCAGATTCCCAGCTCCGAGAACAGATCCCAGAGACTACGGGAAATAAGGCTCGGGATATTTATATAAATTAACACTGGGGGAGTACAACAAGATCAACAGGACCCTCTTATCTAACACCTACATCACACTCTCCGCAGCTCCTAACGCTTATCTGTTACAGTAACACGACGGGGGTGCGCTCAAAGCCGGCATCTCAGGCTAGAGAGGGTTTTCGAAATCTTCCCAAAAATCTCCTGTGTGTTTTGACCGAACAGCTTTGGCTTAGCATTTTTTTAAGGCAAGTCCTCCTTTCTGAGCCAGACTAATAGGGGCTAACGTGCACTAGCAGGGATATATTTTAGTCTAGTGAAAATACGGAAAAACATCATTTTGTTGTTGTTTTGTGGTTTTGGGCGTTTGGTTGGTTGGGTTTTAGGGTTTTTTTTTTGGGGGGGGGGGTATTTTGTTTGTTTTTTTAACGATGCTCTGTTAAATTATTTTATAGAAAGCGTAGTGTGTGTATATAACCACAAATAACATCACTCCTGCGATTCTGGAGTTATCCCTCTGATTTACTCTCACTTAAGGAAGAAAACCAAACAGGAATTTCTCACTGTGAGACAAGAGAAAAGCCAGTTATCTCCGGGAGCTGACTTTTCCTCTCTCCATCCCCTCATTGACTCGGGTCTCGCCAAGCGCAGGTGTTTTCCTAGGACAAGCATCTCCCCTGGAAACAGAATTTAACGATGCACTTACCAGCCAGACGTGAGCAGTTACACCAGGTAGCGTGTACGAGCAAAGCTCACTCTCCTAATTGGAATATCTAAAATAAACTCTGCCTAACGGCGTAATTACATTCGCAGAGCGGGGAGCGTTAGGGAAGGTTGTGTTGCTTTTGCTGCGCTGGTCTAATTAATTTGGTACAACTTGAGCACGGAGATAAGGCCCCAGGGACGTGTTGGGCTGGACCATTAATGCTGTATTTCAGCAGGAGGGGTTAGGAG
This sequence comes from Balaeniceps rex, assembly GCA_013401315.1. Classification (NCBI taxonomy): domain Eukaryota; kingdom Metazoa; phylum Chordata; class Aves; order Pelecaniformes; family Balaenicipitidae; genus Balaeniceps; species Balaeniceps rex. Next base: position 268,144 of record VYZW01037435.1, on the reverse strand, counting down.
GGGAACTGGAAGCAGGATCCGATTCCTTCCTCGGCTCAGCTGTTCAGCTCCATCTCCTTCCAAAGCCACCCACTCCACGGGCTGAAAATTATCTGGACGTGAAAGGGCTAAACTGGGAGCTCCTAATGGGAGAGGATCAATACTAAATATGCAGCAGCCCTAAAAAAAGCTCGCCAATCCATAAATTAAAGTTACTTTATTGACATGGTTAAGACAGCGTCAACATGCAGTTAAACTTCTTCATTTCCCCTTTTTTTGGCAGCAACCCCATCCTATTTTCCTAAGTGCCACCCAATTTAGGTTAATTTTTCTACTTCAGCTGCACATATAGCCAAAGAGAAGCGATCTTTCTTCTGCTTTGCATTAATCCTTCTCTTAGCAACTGCCCCCAACAACACATACAGAGCCTAAAACGGACGGAGAATTTTTAAGCACAGAATTAAGGTGCAAGCGCAAGCACACAGATTTTAGCGTGAGGAATGTAGGCTCAGTTCTGCGCAGCCCAAAGCAGAAGTTATTAAGAACATTTGTTTAGAAGCCAGCACGACACTTTTAAAAAGTCATACAGCAAACATTAAGACAGGTTCTGGCTGCTGTGAAAATGGCTATGGCACATATTAGGCTGAGCTGTTAGGAACAAATTGCTCCTATGCATACTGCAATCAAGACGATACAAGGAGAAAAAAAAAAAAAAAATGAAGGCTATGTAGTATTTTACAGGGCCATAAACACCAGGGGAAATAAAACATCTTTCTCTAAGGTGTAGCTTCCAATGCAAAAAGCTCTTATTCAAAGCAGTGCTTCCTCCAGCTCCACGGAGGAGAAGCTTCCCAGCTGCTGAGTGCCTCTGAGGGAGGGGAGCATAAATAGCATTTCATGCAAAGTCATCGCGACCCATCACTTCTGGTTTCATTCAAGAAGCAGGCTGTGACTTTTTCTGGACCACGCTCCACCATGAACAGCATTCCCTCACCAGGACTCGAAGAGTGACCAACATCTGTCTGACGGACATCTGGCAAGGGGCTCGCATCCCGGAGAGGATGGGAAAGCCGAGGCATCGCACAGCCTCCCTTGCTATCGGGTGAGTAACGGAGCCTTCCAGGAAACAAAGCCTTTCCACCTTCGGTTTTGTAACTTGACTCAAATGCACCAGTAGACCACCCCGAGTCAGCCCGTGGTGGCTCTCCCCAGACATTTACGTGTTCAGACCCCAAACCACTAAGTCAAACGAATCGTGTGCTACCAGCCAAGTACAGACCGAGCTCCTACGTCCAGCCGACCCCCTCTGCGTGCCTGGCCTTGCACACCCAGGGATGTACACACGCTTCTGACACATTATTCCCCAGCTAGGCAGCAGGGATCAAAAAGATCTAATTGAGGTTTTAGTCCTCCTCCGCTCCCAAATACAAACTCCTTCAATCCTAAGAAAATTCCTTAATATTGCATTGGATAAACCAAGGAACAACAAATAAAAATGATGCAAAACCACCCATGATCAGAAAAGAAACTGCAGCTCCAGTTTTGGTTTCCAGCCATCTCAACTCTTCCTTGGTATCGAGCTCCTGGTCTAACTCAGACGCTCAACTTTTGAACTTTTGTCTCTGCTCCTCACCACAAGGAACGAGCTCCCAGCTGCTTCGTACCCAGCCACAGAGTCTGGTCAACCACACATCCGTATCCAGAGAGCAGGATTTCATGGTTACACAATCGCCAGGATCGCATCCCCCTTCCCCACTGCCCGCAGCACACGTGATGCAGACACAGCGACGCGAGAGCTGAGAACGGCACCGCTCGCATTTCGCCACGGACAACACAAGCTCCCAGGAAAACAGCGGCGCTTTCTTTGACTACCATCCCCAGAAACTGAGCAGGACGGACAGTCACAAGGCATCCACAAATTACCGGTTTTACCTTCCACCACTTCATTCTTTAATGAGAGCGTTACCTCCACGAGGAGCTCTAAGGTCCCACTCCAGGTCAGGGTGCCCCAGGGACCAAACCAGCCCCAAACCTGCTCATAAACTCTTTGGAGGGCTGAGAAAACCAGCTCAGCTCTCTTCTAGCAGCCAGAACCTCTGCTAGGCTACAAGGCTGGGGAGCGAGCATGCAACCAGCTCAGCTGGCAAGCCTGAAGAAGGGGCAGCATCCAGCCAAGGGATGCTGTGGAGCAGACGCGGCAGTGGGGACGCCTCTCCCAGGCTCTCTGTAGCTGGAAGAGGACACACATCATTAGCCCGGGGTTTTTCCTCACACAAAAGTGTCACAACCTCCCCCCAGCCAACCTCCCAACACGAGCAAGGCTTCCTAGGGTAGGCCAGATGCAAGTCAGGCACGTGTCATGCCTTGTCCTTGTGTAATGGCCTGTGGCAAAGGGAAGCGAAGCATCGCACCACGCTGGAGCGCAGAGGGATCCTGCACCACCCAAGCCCACCAGCCCCTGGATCTCAGCAGAGCCAGGAGGAAGAGGAGGCAAGGAGGAGCACATGCTGCCGTCCCCTTCCCGCCACGCACGAAAAGCACAACTTTGGCTGGAGTGGCAACCATAAACCAAGCAATATGGTCCTTTTCGAAGAAAACAAATACTTGATTACAAAAATCACTGCCCATCTGTCCCTGTCCCCCCAAACACCGGCAAGGCAGAGGGGCAGCGAGCCGCTCTGCCCCATGGTTCTTCTCAGCTATAATAAGGAGATTCCGGCGCTTCGTATTCTATTCCCAAATTATCTGGACAACCTGTTGCTCAGGACTGGGGTCCCTGTTTGCAAAGGGCCCGGTACCAACTGGAGGTTGGACCTGGGCATCCATCGAGTTAATAAAAGTAATGCAAATAATCACATCTAACCGTCTGGGGGGGGTTTTCAGCACTTGTGCCCACTGCTAAAGGAGATTCCTACAGAACCAGGGTCTGCAAGCAGCCCACAGCACACACACAGCCTCACAGCAGTAACCCACTGCTGTCTTTTTTTTTTTTTTTTTTTTAATGGTTTCCTTAAACCCACAGAATTGTGTTACCAACACCTCATTTTTTGCGTGTGAGGTTTGGGTTGGGGTTTTTTTTTTTCTTTTCTTTTTTTTTTTTTTTTTTTTTTTTTGTAAGCCACCCACAGAAAAGTTCTGCAAAAGTTTTTCCTGAGAAGCAACAGGAATAACGATGCCAAAACACCCAGGGAGAGAGCTCGGAGCCGCAGCAGCGATGCAAACCCTGGACTGCACGATGGCTCCAGCTCCGTCAGTCCTCATTACCCTGCGATCTCCCAGAGCGCGGCCGCGAGGACGCCCGAGAGCCAAGGGGAAAGGGGTGGGAGGCTGAGAAACTGAAATATATCTCCAGCCTAATGGACACTGAAAATGTTAAACCCCAAAGAAAGAAATGAGCCAGAAAATGTTTCGCCGCTCTCGCCCCTGCGCAATACGGGGCTGCGGGGCGGGATGGCCAAAACCGTCGCCAAAAGGCATTTTTTTCCAATTTTTTTTTTTTTTTTTTTTTTTTTTTTTTTTTTTTGAGTAAAACACTAAGTGGGCAGAGGGAGAAGTTCTACATTTATTCTTCAGCGCTCCCATATGTGACAAAGACAAAAGCAAGCAGTTATTAAGTTACCCTGAGCACAGAGACAAGTTAAATACCCCTTTTTGTCTCCAGTTTCCTCCTGTGCTCTGTCAAAGGGAGCTCCTCCTGCTCCTGCGCCTCGGAATCAGACTAATAACAGCCCTGCTTGGGTGGATAACGGGTTTCTGTGGAGCGGTAACACTACCCGATGCCTCATCTTTATTATACAGGATCTTCACACCATGACGCGGTTATTAGGAGAGCCGTCTCTCAGAAAAACTCCAAATCATAAGGGGGGGGGAATAAAAAAAAAAAAAAACCAACACCTCAGAAAGGGGATTTGAGCAGTTCCTCCTTCCACGTCTGCACGAGAGCGGTGGTCAGCGAGACACGGCTTTTCTTCTCCTCATCCCCACGCCGAGAATGTGCAAAACCTGGTGGCTACAGGGGAGAAGTCCTTCCCTCTGCCCTGGCTCGGGAGGTTTAATACCAATGCAATACACAGCAAGTTCCTCTCTGCCCCCATGGAATTCTGAGGCTGCTTTACACCTCCTGAAGTTTTACCCTCGCTCCTTTTATTTACACCCAGTTAAACCAGGTGTTTAACCCTGCTTAAGATTCTTTTTCTCCACATACGTATAATACCATTCACTTAAGTCAGCTTTTGTTGGTGGAGCCCAAAGCCGAACGTGGGTTGGTTTGGGTTTTATTTTTTTATGATTTTACAAGGAGGGGAATTCAGAACATCACCTACTCATTTGTCAGTAATCATTCTGCTTTATAAATTTCAAAACTTGGGTATTTTAAATCCGCTTTCAAGTCTATGAGGCTTCAGAGAGCACTTCAATCGCGTTTTCACGCCTTTCCCCAAAGTAACGAAAGCAACAACTTCCACGCCTGTTTGCCTGTCTTCCCTTAGGGAAAAATTAAATTCTCGCATCACAGGACTCCAGGAGCTGGGTCTTCCAGAAAAACACCGGGGAAGAAAAGTCATAGAAATACTTAACAACACCGCCGATACCTGCTGGTAACTCAAAGCTGAAGGTCAGATACCTGCCCGGGAGAGACAGCGGGTGAGCAGGATCCTGATTCCCGGGACTGATGAGGGATGGAGAGGAACCAGCGCAGGTGAGCGTGCCCTGGCCATGCCGACGCACACCCGCATTTCCCAGCGAGAGCCAAGTTACATCAAGAAAACCTTTATTAACAACCCCCAGACGCTCGGCAGGACGGACTGAGGCGTCGCAGCCAGTTTGGGTACCACGCACCCGCTGGCCTCACCACGAACCCCCTCCCCAGTTCACCCCCAGCATCCGCCGCCGCTCCTCTTTGTCTCCGCATCTGCTCCAGCCGCGACGGAGATGCTGTTTCATGAAATACCCCCTTGCATCCCAAGTAGCTGCGAGCAGCACGGAGGTGGGGAGGGAAGAGCAGGGGTGATGCACATCTGCTCGGTCTGCAGCCAGGTGAGCTCCTCTCCTGCTTTGTGGGTCCACCCAGGCTCGCATCCCTCCCCTCCCTGCTTTAACAGCACGCCTTGAGCTGGTCCTCGCCAACAAGCTCAGCAGGCAGAGAGGTGCGAGCCAAACCGCAGCCCTGCACAGAGGCGGCAGCCTAAAAAAAACCAGAGCCAAGCCACCCCATGCCACGAGAGCCCACTGTGAGATGCTTTGGCTCCGGATCCTGCGCGCGGAGCATCCCCCACCCAGGAAAGCAGAGCTATTTCCAGCAGATATGAAATATTCACGCACACGCAGCGAGCCCAGCTCCACCCAGGTAATAGGACTCATCTGGCAGATTTAACCATGCCAGAGAAATGTTCAAAAAGAACCCAAAGCAGGCAGAAGTACTCTTGGCTTTGGGTGAGGGCTGAAACGATAAAACAAAGGACACTCGATTCTTAAATGCACATCAGAGTCCCATATCGCAGCACCATCCTTTCCCATTGCAAAGGAACAGATTTTGCCCACGCTGCCAAAATCACCAGGAAATATGAAAATGCAATGAGGCTTCATCTTCCATCAATAAATTCTTTTTTTTTTTTTTTTTTCCCTATAGAGACTTTTACCCACCCCAGCAGCTGTATGCTAATTCCCCCTCAGCACCGCTTCATTATCACTTGGAACAGATGTTACAGTCGCTCCAAAATCTGGAGGTTACAAAAACTATTAACCTAATCTGGGCGCCAGGCTGAGGGTTTGTCGTGGGGTGTTTAGCACCCAGGGGCACGGCTCAGCACCCTCCTTCTGCCGCAGCGGCCGGCGGTCCCCGCCAGCGGCACCGTCAGCTTCTCCATCGCAGCACCCCAAATGATCAATAGCAATGACGGGATCGAAAACTAATCGATATAAAAATACCCCTCGATGTTGTGAAACAAAGATGGAGCGATCAAGGGAGAAGCTGTGATTTCCAGGCTTGTTCCAAAAACGCAGGGAAATTAGCTGCAAGATCCCCGTGAGTTTTAAAACCTTGGGCATAAATGTGGATGCAATAACTTTGTTTTTGGGGGGGGGGTCTGTCTGTGTTTGCACCCCCCACCCCCCACCAAAGTCATTTCAACCACCGATAAATCCAACTGCGAAAGGTTTAGCATTCCCCATGGAGTTGATTTCTCCCGTGCAGCCCAGTGTGGCTCCTGGAGTAATTAATGCCAGAATCTATTTATGACCTTTGAATAAATTGTTCTTTTCTGAAGGGAAAGCTGTTAAACACGTTAGCAAATATAATTAAGAGGGAAGGGGGCGAGGGGGGGGGATGACAAAAATCTGGAATTAAATCTCTCTCTAATTAGAAATGCTTCTTGCGACAACCTGGCTAAAAATCCCCACTCCCGAGCAGATACTGTAGCTTCATTAAAGCTTCCTCATTAACCTTCCCGAGATAACCGAGCTGTCAATACAAGGGAAATTTACTTCTAACCTTCGTCACCCCCAGGACAAAAATGTTTAAATGTTCCTCCGTGGGGGTAAAGCTTGGCGACGTGCACCTGCACACGCAGAGGCTGTAAAGCAAAGGATGAGCAAAAACTCCGTACGGCCCCGCTCGCATTCCCCAGCCAGGGCTGCTCTATCACGGCTGCATCGCTTCTCCATCACCTGCCTCCAGCCACCGGTCACGTCGCAAGCAACGGGTTTTGCTGCCGATAGCTCAGGGTATTTGACCAAATTTGCCGAATCCCAGACTAAGTTCTCATCAGGGAGATGCTGAAAGATGCCAGGCAAAGCAGGTGGGAAGCGGCAGCGATTAAAGCCGGGAAGCCCCTTGAAAATGTCATCACTCCATCAGCACGATCAGCCCTACCCCCGGCCGCTGGAGAAACCAAAACTCAACTGATGTACGAGAAAGGGTTAAAGCTAGACGGCAAATCTGCAATGCTATCCAGCACCCTGCCCTCAGCACTGTAACGGGAACACGCAGAGGGCAGGATGATTCACATCTGGCGAGATCCTAGATTTAGTTATAGATTTTTTTTTCTTTAATTATTTTAGAAGGCCCATCAAAAACTCCAGGTTTATGTAAAAATATTTGCGCTCAAGTAATACGTTCTCCTACAGCTCCCGTTGGTTTCACAAACAAAAGATGACCCACGCAGCGAGGTACTCGGTGAATCACCACGGCCACAAGGAGATCGGCAGGGGCAAGCGGTGCAAGGTTACCTCCCGGGGAATATCGGCTCCTGGCACAGGCCAGCGCTGGGCAGACAGGGCAAGTCAGCAACCTCAGAGCAACGCTCCCATTTCACGTCCTGCAACGTCGCACAGAAAAATCCCCCCTTTTGGAGGAAGCCCAGAGCTGGGCAGGCAGACCGCAAGCTCAGCCTTCCTCCCAGGCTGCTCGCTGCCGTCCTGGCTGACTCCATGCTCCCGACCCCTTGGCAATATTAAGTTCTTAGGTCTATTTTGTTGCTTGAAAACCGACAATTTTGCTAAAAGACACCCGCGTCCATCTGCAAGACCGCACATCTCCCCAGGAGCAGACACCCCAGCCGGTCCTGCAAGCATCACCCAAGAGCTGGAAGCCGCCGGCTGCTACTAGCACCGTGATAACGCTCAGTCCCCCAAAAACCAGAGCTCAGCGATCGCCGTGGCCATCCTGCTCGAGACCTCGTGGGCTCTGCCCAACACCGCTTAGTTTGGTGCCGGATCACCAGTACAAAGCCACGTTTCACTGTGCAGAGCAAGCATCCACTTACAGAAGAGGCGCTGAAGGAAAGCCCTGCGTCCCGTTCGCCCGCCCCGAGGCTGAGCCCGGAGCCGCGCTGTGCTGAGCAACTGCTGCTCCAGCAGCGATTCCCAGGAACAGCCCAAAACCCTGCAGCAGCATCAGAAAAGAGACCTAGAAGTTGATCCATAAAGGGGGCGGAAAAAAGCACAAAACTCTTCCAAGTAACGTACTGGGTTTACTAGAAAAGTTTGTTCATTTTCTGTTTAAAGTCACAATTCTCCCACAGCTAACATGAGACTTTTTTTTTTTTTTTAATTTTTCCTGTCTCCCCCCCTCTCCAAGGCTTACCAGCGACTTTCTTGGAAGATCACTCACACGAGAAAAGCGCTTCCCATAAACGCCAAGGGTCTCCATACGCACACGAGTCTGCCCCTGACGCTGTAACACATTTCCTGGCCTGGGGACATGCCATTCAGCCTGGGATTTCCAGTGTTTAACACACTCCAGCCCTTAAAAAAATTTAATTTTATTTTTTTATACATATATATATATATCATTACACACACATATATATATCCCATCCTTGTTGCTTCTGCCACAGAGACGAGCCCGACCTCTCAGGAACAGGGCTCTGCTTTAGGGAAAACCTGTATCCTTGCGTGAACTCGGATGCTCGCAGCCCAGCTGTGAACATCCCAAGTACCTGACAAACCCAAAGGAGCCCCACAGCCTGTCTTAGAAAGCAAAACCAGTTTATAGGGCACATCTCCCTTCAGAGCAGCCCGGGGGACGCGTGCTCAGCACCGACGTGCCGACAGGTCCTGTGCAAGGCGCTGCCATGGGGCTTTCCCGCAGAGCTTGTCCCATCTGTAAGTCTCACCCTGCACCGGCTCCGAAGCGGAGCAAGGGGGACGCCGTGCTCCTGGCTGCTCACGGCTTGGGCGTACGTTTGTTTTCCACGCGGTCGAATACTTTTCATCATGCGCATGAGTTCAGCAGATTTCACAGATAATTCTGTGTTTGCAGCAGTAAACACAAATCACTTCGCCCGCTCCTCCCCTTCTTGATCTACAAGCCTCCTCTGTTCCCTCCTCAGCCCCTTTCAAATGCCAGATGTTCCATTTAGCTGTAAACCACTATAAAACACAACAAAAGATATGAATGCTATAAAAGGGCCAATTTACTCCCCCTTCCATCAGTATTAAAGCATATGCTTGAAGAGAAAGAGCAAATTTCTTCTATGGGAACCTTTTAACCTTCCCCCTCTCCCCGTTTATTGAACCCCGCTCATTTGCGGGCAGAGCTAAGGCCCCGATGCAGGCAAGCGCAGGCAGCTGCCCCACGCCGCCGTCTCCGATGGAGCCGGGGCACGGCACAAAGCTCGCTGCCCAACAGAGGACTGCATGTTCCGTAGGCACGAATCCCTCCCGACCTGACCACCGTCACCCTCATCGCATCCAAAGGCAGCCGTCAGCATCTCCCTTTGCCGAACCAGGTTCCCTACCCCCTCAGCACGGACCGGGAGAGAGCACGGAGCCGACACCGCTCCTGACAAGGCTGTGCAGGGCACCGTGCAAGATGGGAGATGCTCCCCAGGTCCAGCAAGCCTGGCGAATTCAACCCTGAGAAGTCAAGCAGCATCACAGCAAATAAAAGCTGATTTACAACCGGGTCTGTACCACGGGCAACGCTACAGAGTCTACTGACAGGGGAGCTCGCTGGATCACACCACCGAGAAGCCAACGAGCAGAGCGAGTCAGGATATGACTCAGGCTGGTGGCTTTCCAAGGAGGTGAAGGAGGACCTTCCAGCTGAATCCTTGCTGTCCAGACGGGGCAGGCCCATGGGTTACGAAACAAGAAGAATAGATTTCGCGTTGTCTCTTGCCACCCAAGCAACGGCGCGTCGGGTGGAAGAGAGACAACGGGCAGGCGGCATCCTTTGTCCTTGGTTCTGCGACGGGGAGGGCTTGCAGCCCTCACATCAGGTGGAAACAACTGCTTCGGGGACTTCAGAAGAAAAAGGCTCTCAAAACTAGAGATGCTCCAAAACATGTTCTGCAGGGCTCGTTAGGCGGGCTGGGAAATTTGATGGCCAAGATACCACTACCCTTCAGTGACTTCTCCTGAGGATAACTGATTCTTTTTTTTTTTTTTTTTTTTTTAAAAGAGTAACAGGGCTTTGAGCCTACACACAGATTAGCAACCTGACCCATCTGCACCCGTATTTTTTCCAATTCTTTCTATAGTGGAGTCCTGGCTTTTGCTAGAGCAACACCCTCTGACACAAGAGGAGAGGACTCGGATGGTCCAATTCCCTGTTATAGATGTACCCCTGTAAAAACCTTTCAGGTTAGGGCATCTTAGCTAAACCTTACCATTAACGTGGACCGGACCCAACAGGTCTGAGCTAGTCCAGAATGGGATCCCAGTCAAGTATTCCCCGAAGCAGCAGCCGTACAAACCACCCATGTACTGAGAATAAGCAGATCGCAATCACAGGGCCCAGCAGTTGCAAGGTCACCGATAAACCCAAGCTATGAGAGAGCTGGGCAGCGGGTGCTCGAGCGGCACAGCTTTGTTATGCACACAGCTACGTACTTCGCTTGCTGGTTTGGCCAACCTCCACCTGCGCCGAGCTGCAGCCAGGCCAGGAGAGCCCCAGCCCTGCAAGCACGGGAGGCTCCGAGCCATCACGGAGGGTGGAGGGCAAGGAGTGGTTGCATTTGAGTTGTATCATCGGATGAAGCACAGCCCGGAGCTGCAACCAAAGAAAATATAAGCTCAGGGGGGGAAGTCAGTTTTATTAGAAACAGACCTTTTTCCAGGCTTTTTCTCAAAGGGGAAATACAACACTGGGAAAAGTAATTTCACCAATGCCGAGTTTGAAGTTGTCAAACGCAGGCTGTAATTAATAGTTGCCCTGAAAAACAAGGTCCTTCCCCCTCCTTACGGAAGGGGCATCAGAGGGCACACAGCTTAGAATAAGCAGGACAGATCACGGGGGTGGCAGTGAACCCGGGAGGCTGCTGTAGGGTAACACACGAGTCACCCCGAGGACGTGCCCAAATTAGAGCCCTCAGGCTAATAGTGACCGGAGAGCAGCGGGTCACCCACTGCAGGCTGGCAGCAGGGACAAGACCAGGCTTTGCCTGCGGCCAGCGCCCACCGAAGCAGCACCGGGTCCCGGGATGCTGCACGGGCAGCCGGGCAGACAGACGGACTCAGCAGACAGACTCAGCGCTAACACGAGGGCTGGTCACCCTGATGGGGCACGGAGCAAGTCTTTGGGTGGGATCAGAGAGCTGGGAAGCTGTGCTGATTGCGGGCAGAACAGCCATGGGGACTCATCTCCAGATCGCTCAGAGTCCAAGGGATCCAACTGATGTCAAGGGTAGTGTGAGGGACCGTGGGGGAAGCTGTGTGCAACTCAAAGGTGGATCCATGCTTTAAAAAAAAAAAAAAAAAATCAAAGCAGAAGCAGTCTTTGCTTCCCAGAGGTGTTGCCAAGCTCACTGTACTTACCCGCCTCCACCATCCCTCCACGTTAATCCTCTCCACCCCAACACGCACAGTAAGCCCCGCACCCCCTCATTTGCACTGCACACTAAAAATCAATGGGATCCTGGTGCTCCCACCCCAGCTCTGCCCAGAGCACCCCGGCAGCCCCAGCCCGTGCTGCTGGGACGCGTGGGATGAGCGTATTTGAGATACTACTAAACGCAGGCTTAGGGGGAAATCAAATGGAGAAGTATTGCAGGGAAAAAGCTCAAATGCTGGGAAAAAAGGTTTGTCTCTTTAAGAAGGGACAAAGACGCGGATCAAAAATTTGCCCTCAGGTCAGTCTGAAGCAACATTTCTGTCCCTGCCAAAAATCAGGTCCCTTCTGGCTCCAGAAGAGCTGAAGAAAGCAAAGGGTCTGCGGCACCGGCCAGGGGCTCCCACACCCACGAGCCGTGACACCGGGCGATGGGTCAGCACCATCCCGCAGGGCACGGGTGACGCTCAACCCCTCGATATAACCACAGCCCCAGCACACACCTTGCTTGATCTAGCCTAAATTTCTGCAGCCCTAATTCCTCCCCGACTGCCTCACTCAAACACAGCCACCGGAGCTAAGTGTCACAAGTACTGCCGAAAAATGGCTTGTTTCTCCCTGGAGGGACCAACCAACAAGGTACCCCGTTTTCTTGGCAGTACACCCGCCATGAAGGATCGCCACCAAGAAGGATGGACAAGTCAAGCATTATTTTTACAGCTCATCGACATGCTGTTAAGACAGAAGGCAGCTTCCAAGCCCAACTTGAAAAGTGACCAACTTGACTTTGGGGTTTTTTTGGGCTTTGTGTTTTTAAAGGCATCTATTCATTCAAGAGTCTGCTCCTGCTAGGTATTTAATGCAGGTATTTAACTCTCATCAATCATCCGAGGGGTGGGGAGGGGGAAGTTTTCACTGCCTTTCATGCTTCTTGGCACAGCCAGCGGGATCCATCTAACACTTTCCGCCTTCTTCTGCCCCAACAGAATACATATGAGCCTTCAGCTGCAGGTTGTTATATCTCACAACCTCGCCAAACAGCAAAAAAGAGGGTACTACCTCTAGCTAACGCAAGGTTTTTAGGGTGCTATTGAAGGGGGGCCGGGAAGCAAGACTGCAATCGGTTCCCATTTACAAGGAGCTCGCGAGTTCGGCCGTACAAGACAGAGCACCTTTTTTCCCCGCTTTGTAAAAGCTCAGCACATCCGAACGGGAAGTCACTGAGACACAGTAAACAGCGATATGTAATGAGGCCATTTTTTATAGCCCTTTTTGGAACAGAACTCGATTTCAAGCAGCAGAGAGTAAATAAAAAGCCAGAGGACCTGAGCAGGGTAAATGGGAGAGCAGCTATACAGACCTTGCTCAAACAACCCACCTACCCAGCCAGCTCTGATAATACTGAATAATATTTAACTACTATCATGACATATGGAAGTAATTACAAGCGTTGTAGCTATAAAGCCTTCAAGCGGCATGTTAAAGTCCCAAAGCCTTGTGAATAATTACTGGTACCAAATACGCCAACGTGCCTTCATCTCCCGTATACCTGGGGGAAGCCCTTGCTATAAACCACCTGCTCCCAGTTGTCATGGCAAAGGAGTGCCTCTATCATCAATAAATAGGACCTTGATACCAAATTATGGCCATCTTTCAGGAAAAAACAACAGCCACGAAGCCGCCTGACAGTTCGGTCGGGTGTAGGGCGTTACACCCATCAACCGAGGGAAGCCAGTTGTCTGCGTGGTTCCTTAATAAGAGCAAAACAGAGCGGTGGGCAGCCCAGTCATCACGCCAATTATGTCTGCTGTGTCTCATCAGCCTCAAGAGCCCTAATAAAACCTCCAGGCGCTGCAGACCGAGATGGATTATCTCTAGAGAGATGTCAATACGCTTCAAAATAAGAATCCTTAATGAGCTGACCATTACCGCCAACTTAAAGTCTGTGCACACACAAATACACGCATTAAATATGGGGCTGCTTCATTTCAAAATATCCTGGAGATTTTGAAGCAAGGGGGGGCAAAAAAAAAATATATATACTTAGCAGTGTCCAGGCCAATCTTAAAGGAAGGACGAATGCAACATGATGTTAACAGGAGTCCTCATCTTACAGCAAGCCACACGATTAAGCTCTCGAAGCGCGCAACTGCTTCCATATAGGCACCAATTTCCATCTGTCTAAATATACGGCGGAATGCCAACGTCACGGCAGGTAACACTGCAACAGCGTGCTCAGCCAGCCAGAACTGTTAGGACATGCAGGCTAACGGAGACTTCCC
>VYZW01037435.1:243209-254584 GCA_013401315.1 Balaeniceps rex | reverse complement strand
CCCGAGAGCCACCCTTACCACCCCGCCACTGCCGTCACCCGATGTTCACACCAGCTTTCCACCAAAGCTGCTTTCCGAGTCCCATTTCGGGCAGGGACCCGGGCACTGGTTGGGAATCTGGCTTGACCTACCCAGGTTATGCAGTGACTCAAGCCCAGCTGGTGGTCATGCTCCTGCAGTTTCTCCCTGGCTAATTATTGCCAAAGAGCCAAGGAAACAAGAGCAGGCTTTGGACAGGGGCAATGGGAAGACGAGGCAGGGGTTTGGTGGTGGTGGGGGGTGTATTTCTTTTTTTCTTAGTTGTTCTCCCTTGAAGGAACCCACATTTCCTTCAGCTGCAGAGATTTAGGAGCAGAAACGCTCCTGGAGCCGGGCTGGAGGGCAGAGCGCAGGCTGAGACCCCCCGGACACGCTGGCGATGGTGGCAGGTCCCCACCGCACCTCGCACACCGGCTCGCTTTCCCTCGCTGCTTCTCAGGCACCTGCGATGCAAACACTTTGCCAAGAGGCGGACGTTTCCACATCGCTCTCCATGGCCTCACCACAAGCGCCGAGAGGTTGAACCAGGTCTGCTAGACACCAGCAGAGTTAAACCAGGGTGCTAGCATGCCACCGGCGAAGGGACAGTGACCTGGCACCCTGCAAGCAGCTCCCGAGGTTTCCATCTTCAGGGATAATTCCTGATCAACCCCCTCCCCAGCAAAGGTGTCCGGCACAGTTGATCCAGCCCCGGTGAGGTCTCTGCCCGTACGCCTGCCTGCGCAAAGTGCATTGCCCGAGCGGGGAGCAGCCTGCAGCAAGGCTCGCCCGAGCTTCCCTACCAACGTCTGTACACATCCATGTCCCTGTCAGGAAGGATTAATTTTATCTACGGCAAATGCAAAAAAATTAAAAAAAAAAAAAAAAACACACAAAAAACCACACCACCAAGTATCAACCTCACCCAAATGTGCAATTTTTTATTGCACGTATTATTTTTTTATGCCTCACCGTGCTGAAACGCAAGTGAAGAGTCATTTAATTTGTATTTGACCAGAAACTTAACAAAATTACGATTCAAACCTAATTATCGATGAAAATCCAAAGCTCGGAGATCTCCATCCTGCTCACAAAAGGAGCTTGGGATGCAAGAGCAGCTGTACCACATAGTGCCAGAGGACTGGAAATTCGTGCCAGCTACGGGGGAATGGGGAGAGAAGCAGGGTTCTGGGGACAGCCCCGTGCAGGGATGGGGGAGAAATGCTGAATTGGGACTTGTGCACGGGGGACAGGGACTGCAAGCCTGAGGGGTGCTGCATCTGCTCACATTTGCAAATAAAGACGTCCTTCGCATCACACTCTCTCAGTTGGCTGGAAAACCAGCCTGAACTACACCCCCTAAAATCCAATCACGGTAATAGACATAATGATCAATAAGTACCGAGGGCAGACACACACATCCCACTTCCCAACTCTCCAGAAATGGCCTCTACAGCAAAAGCAATTAGCAGAAATGAAGTTTTACTCCGGGCTCATCAAAACTGGCCTCACGTCTGCTAACTCGCAGAAAAGACCTGGGCTCTTAAGACTTTTTTTTCCCCTGCTTATTTTGTTAGCCTCTGTGGAGGTTCAGTAGCTTTGGATCATCCCACCCTGCCAGGCACTGCCAAGCACCGGACTCGGGTCTCTGGAATTGAGCGTGAAAATAAAGCAAACTTGAGATCACAGCCTAATGAAGCCATTTTCCTATTTATTTAGACATCAAGTAGTAGCATCAAGCAGTAAACTACCGCTGTGTGGCCAGCCTGGCCATTTCACCAGCCTGGTTTCCCCGCTGAACGAGCACAGGAGGGTTTGAGGAGGAGGGGGACACCAGTACCCCTCTCCCCGCAGCCTCACCCACGGGTGGCCCCGCTGTGCTGCCAACAGCACCCGATGCTCTAACCTCACCACACGCCTTCGACGTAAAAACAAATCAGCACGGAGGGAGATTAAAAAAAAAAAACAAAACACAACAACCCACAGTCAACAAACAAAACACACAACAGTGTCTGGATCTTAAAGCGTTTCTTTGCAGAGAGATGAGATTTCACCTCTGGCCTTTGAAACGATGCTCACCTCGGGCAAAAACCTGTTTCTCATTACACACCTGCACAACCCCATTTAGTTCATCGAGAAAGGCGGATGACAGAATATTACTGGGTGTTTCAAGTCTAGCACCAGTGTCTTGCCCCCTGGCATTTTGACTGAATAATAAAAAAAAAAAATCATCTCTGTATAAGGCAGACGGCTGGTTAGCCAGCCCAGCCAGTCAGGCAAAATGTGCATTTATCATCAAAAACAACCTCTGAAGTTTCTCAGCACACTCTGTCTTGCACATCCCTACCCCCGTGTCTCAACGCATCGCAGCTGTGTGACACAGATGGGTTCCTATGTTCTCCTTCTGAAATTTGGCCCAGAGAGCCTAAGCTGCTCCCCCAGAGCTGCGGCACCGCAGGGACGTTTCCCCCACCCCGGCTGGGCTCAGACCCCTTTCCCCTCTCCTCCCCGGGTTGCCAGCGCTGTGGACGCGCAGAAGGTAAAGAGCAGCAAGATGCCTCCTGTCCTTAGCTACCCTGGGGGAGAAGCCAGATTCCCAAATTCAGGAATTGCCAGAGAAAGACCAAATAGATAAGAGCCAGTATAAAGACTCAAGTCTAGCTTGGTTCGGGTCCCATCCTGGCCGAGGACAAGCGTGAGCTGAGCCTCGCCATAGCACCCACTCCCACACCAGGCGATGGCTCCGCACATCCCCGTGGGCTCAGCTTTGGCCAGGCTGTGCCGGTCCGGTCCGCTCCGACGACCAGCTTCTCGCAGAGGTGACCACCAAAGCCATCCGACTCAGCCAGCGCCCTTCACCCTCCTCCTAAAGTCAGGAAAGCAGCCAGGTTGGGTAGGCAGAAAGCAATTTCATTAAGGACAGCTGGGCCGTAAATGCTCACCTCCAGCGAGCAACACCCACCTCGGCGAGGGTAGCAAGAGCCTCCTTTCCAAACTACCACTGGGATCTTCCCTAGATCACAGCTACCATTTTTAAACCCATTCTTAATTCCCCACAGGGCAAGTATTGAACCAAAATTAGGTTTGTAGGGCTATAATATTTCCTTAAAAGAAGAAGAAGAAAAAAAAAAAAACAAATGCATAGTATGCCATTCTCAGCATGTTCTAAGCAAGCACTAGTCCCTGCACATCTACAGCTCCAGTGCGACGGTTTATATTTGGAAACAACAGTTTGTACGGAAGACAGTTCCATCAGTTTATAGCCTGGAAAGCTCAGAGGAAGCCTCACAGCATTGTTCCACCCCGGGAAGGGGCATCAGTCCGTGTTGTTATTTACTCCGCGCCAGCAGGTCTCACACACCAACACCAGCATCGACGCAGGCTGGTTTTCACCATACGGTTGGGGCTTCCCACCCCAGCACTTTGCAGGATCGAGGTCTCTGACTCCGCAAGCAAGCGGAGACATCCTTGTGTTCACGCGCACGCGGCAAAACACGCTTTGCTCCCCAAAGCGCGGCTCCAAGTTTTGGGCCTGAACGCCTCGCAGGGGAGCTCACGGCTACCGGCTGTCCTCAATCACAGCAGCTCTCCCCAGCACGCAGGGTTACATCTTGCTGGGTGAGGAGGCCAAACAGACAAAAACCACCATTGCCCTGGAACAAAACTCTGGTGGAAGAAGGGAAAGGCGCTTGCCGGATAAGCAGCGTGCTTGCACAGCACATATCCAAAACTCGTATTATTATATGCTATTTACCTTTGAATGCTTCGGTAAAGTTAAACAGAGTCTCACGTGCCCTTCCTACCAGGAAATCTCCCTTTCCTTTCACCAATAAAACCTGTTGTCGTTCAAAACCAGAAGACAACTTTACTGCCCGCTTGTCAACACAGGGGCTGCAGGGTAGGGAGGAGAAAGCACCCCACTGCATTTGTTTCTAATTGATTTCACTTCCCAATTCCCATGCAAATGCCGCGCAGCTCTGCTTGCAAAAACACAAGCAGAGCATCTAAACCCAAAACAACCAGAGCTGATCGGGTTTTCTTTTTTTTTTTCTTCGTTTGTTTAGCTGCTTCCACCAAAACAACCAGAAATTGGAAACACTTCCAAGGAAAGCTTTAAAGCTGTAAAGTTCCCAGACCTGAAAGCCACGATGAGAGCGGTGCAGGCAGGGGAGCCGGACAGGCCGGAGCGCAGCTGGGGTCGCTGAACCGAGGCCCGAGTTACCCATCGCCCCGAGGCAGCTGCTGCTCAGCCGGGGCTGCGGCACCGGGAGCCCCGGCCCAGGCGGGGGGACGGACAGATGGACAAGGCACCGCATGGCCGCGCTCCCTGCCCAACCGGGCTTGGGACAGGCTTGCAGAGCACCAGGGTTTTGGGGGTTTTAGGGGTTTTTTTTGTTTGTTTGTTAATTTATTTGCTTATTTTGCTTTTAATCTCCCCGGCCAAAGTTTTGTCCCCAAGGGCAGTGCCCTCCCAGGACCGCCCGCTCCTCCCGCACATCAAAGCCGACCTAGTGCCTCGTTAAAAACCCCGAAGTAATCCCATCTCCTCCTCTCAGCCGTATTATTTGCTTTTGTTTCGCGATGACTGTAAACAGAAGGGGGGACGCTTCCCCTCTTTCCCGGGGTGTTTTTTCTCCGCCCCGGAGNAGACTGTCTCCCACGCCTCGCCTCCCCTCCCCAAACCCGCTCGCATTCAGGCACCCCACCAAGTTTTGCGAGAGCAACAGCCGCATCCAGGGAAGGGGGTGCTCGTGGGTGCCCCCCACCCATCCATGCCCTCCTACCTGGGACATCTGGGGCCTGAAGTTGATGTCCTTGAGGTCGATGGAGCCGGGGGAGAGGTTGTGGAGCAGCTGGCAGAGCAGCACCCCGTCCCGCAGCGCCTGCGCCAGGTCGAAGACCACCGCCGATGGCCAGACCACCCGGTGGTTGGGGGGCAAAACTTTGCAGTCGATGAGCCAGCGCCCGCACTGCCGCCACTCCTCCATGGCCGCGGTCCGACGGGGCCGCCGCCCCGCTCACACGCCCGGCCTTCCTCCTCCTCCTCCTCGCCGCCGCTCAGGGGCAGCGGGCGGCTGCCCGAGGGGCTGCTCTGCACCGCGGCTCCGCGCTACCGCCCCGCTCCATCGCCGCCCGCCGCCCGGGGAAGCATCGCTCCGCGCCGGGGCTCTGCGGAGGAGGAGGAGGAGGAAGGAGGAGGAGGAGGAGGAGGAAGAGGGGCGGCGCGGAGTTTTCCGGCGGAGGGCTGCCCCTGCCCCCGCTGCGGCCCCACCGCCTCGGCCGGGGCTAGGCGCGCCGCATCCTCCCGGGAACAAAGCGGGGAGGGAGGGAGGGGGGGACACACCGAAACCGGGCACGGCGGGGCCGCCCCCGCGCAACTTCGTCCCTCTGCCTCGGGGAAACTTGCCGAGGGGCCCCACCTGCGGAGCCGCCGAGCCGGGGCCGGGGCTGCCGCCGCTGTGGGTGTGAGTCCCCCCCCAGCCCGGGCAGGCGGGAGGAGCTCCCGGTCCGCCCCCGCCGCCCCTTTGTCTGCGGGAGCCCGGGCTCGGCGCGGCCCCGGCCGGGAGCAGGGGGCGGGGGCGCTCCACGCCGCCTTGGCTCTTTTCCCATTTTTTTTTCCTTCCCTTTACCCCCCTCCTTTTTTTTTTTTTTTTTTTTTTTTTTTGTCCCCTCCTGCAGCCGCTGCTGCTTCGCTCTGCGTTCCGGGGAAACCCGAGTCGCGGGGCTGCTTCGCTCTCCCCGCCGGCTCGGGGAGGCAGAGCTGCGCTCCCCGCTTCGCAGCCTGGGGGTGTCCACCGTCCCCGTTCCCCCCCCCGGGGACCCCCATGCTCCCACCGCCCCAGCACACGCAGGGCCCCAGCTCGGCGGGGGCAGAGGCAGAGGCAGGACCCGACCCAGGGCTCCTCGCCCTCCCTCTGCCCGCACCCACAAGCCCATGCTTTGTCTGACCGTGCGCTCCCACTCTTCATCTCATGTTTGGGTTGCAAATAGTGCAGGGGAGATGTTTAACCCAAACAAGCTATCGTATTCCTTGACGTTCAAACATGAAGACAACTCCTATAATTAATTACCAATGTATTTATTAAAAACCTCAACTCTCAGCCATTAACTCCTTGGCAACAAACTCTTGAAAAATGCCTAATTTTCACTGGTGGCTTCCATCCAAATCAGCACAGTTTAGAACAGCCTCTTTTCAAATCTGGTCTGAGTTTTCTTCAGAGATCCTCTCCCAAGAGTTTGTTGATTAATTTCCAGCCTGGCTTTCCAGATAGCCAAAACCGGAAGCTGAGGCTGGGACGAAGGGAAGCTATTAACCTGGATGTCAAACAAATGCAACGCTAATTTCTTCCAAATGTAGCCAAGTGGAGATAAAGAAGAAAGAGCGACTCTACTGGCATGATCCTTCATTCCCAATGTAGGAAGCAGGGTCCCTCCTAAGAATGAAGAACAATTGGTTTATATTCCAAGGAAAGTTTGGTAGGCCTTTTTTTTTTTTTAAGAAGGCACTTCTTTTAGCCAGATGTGCTGGCACTCAATCTGTTTTGGGTCCGGCTGTGTGCAATGCCCACTGCCCCCCTGGCAGGGCAGGGTAAGTGTAGTATGATCCGAGAGGGAGCAGCATCCGTACACCCCGGTCTCACAATCAGAGCTACACCCTGCCCTGGGTGTAGTCAGCAGCATGCTGATTTCAGTCCACAGTTCCCCATACCCTGCGGAGGTGATTTCTCAGAATAAGTTTCTCATTCTTTTAGTTCTTCATGAAGCTTTTCTTTCCAACCGCCCGCTCGGTCTCCTACAGCACCCACCGAGCGGGAATCACAAGGCTACTGAAAGGAGTGGAGTCCTGCCAGGGATAATTTTGGTTGACTCTGTACTAGTCTGCCCTGTGAGGTCAGGTCTGTAGGTAGAGGACAACAGAGGAGTTTATTATATGTCTATAATTAAAGCTGCTAGCTACAGCCTGGCTTTTTTACTGCGTAATAAAAAGCGTACTTGGCCCCTGGACACTTAGGAGCAATCACTGCAGCTGCAAAGCCAGCATCTGTGTGGGAGGTGTTGAAGCAAGTACGCTTCTCACCTACCGCTGCAACAACCAAAACGGCTGATGGCAGAGGTATTTTTGATAGCGGCAAAAAAAAAAAAAAACAAACCCAAAACCTGTAAGGCAAGGCTCAGTGAAGAGCATGTATCCTGCACACGCTCTTGTGGACTGCGAGTTGCAGGTTATCCAAATGTCCTGAAAGAGGATGGGGTACACGGGGAGGACCTCGACGCTGCTTTCAGGATGTACCTAAAGCTAAAAGGGAGCTTGCATAAATTAAAGAGGTGGAATTTGTGCTAGAGCTGGTGCTCCCCTCTCTTGCCCCTTGGCACTGCTGGGAATGACAGCCAGGGAAGGACAGCCAGCCAGGGAAAGACAGACAGCTAGGGAAGGACAGCCTGCCAGGGCTGCTGACCCACAGGCAGAGGCTGACACTACCCTCTGCTGGGGACCGAGCGTGGAGCTTCTCCTCTCTGCTAACGGGCTTTTATTACTTTTACTGTACATGCTTTTATTACTTCCTCGTGTGAGAGAAGCCTGAGAGGTGCCTGAATGCCCTAGAAAGGCAACAACAGAAGGAATATTACGCTTTTTCATCCCAAAATGTCTGATAACTAGATACAAGCAGACTGGCAGGCAGCTGTTGCCAGAGGGCAGCAGGCAGCCACCGCAGCCTGGGTCCCGTCGCACTGAGGGGTACGCGGCTGGTGAAGCGGTGGCTGTTCGGGAACGTAACAGAGCTGCTTGGGAACATCACAGACTAGCACAGAATAGGCAAAACTAGTCATTAAAGACAGAAAGACAGAAAGGAAGGAAGGAAGGAAGGAAGGAAGGAAGGAAGGAAGGAAGGAAGGAAGGAAGAAGCAAGAAAACTTAAATGCACAAACATGTGGAAGGAGATCTTACCTTACAGATCAACCAAAACATACCCGGGAAATGGCCACATTTCACAGCAAAGTATATTTTCTGGAATGTTTGGTATCGCTCTTGGGAGAAGAGCTGACTCTCCAGCCAGCGCGTGCAGAGAAGCAGCCACCACGCTGCCTCTTTGGAGCAGCCATCTGAAAATATCCCTTAAATACAAGGGCCGTACCACCAAGAAATCAGCATTTCCAAGCCAGCCAGTGTCTATGGATTGCCATTGCCACCTTCTGGATTAGACCAAGTGTGCACCAGCCTGTCCCAAAGCCGCTGCTGGCTGCCAGCAGCCCGGCGGACATCTGTCTGGGGCTGGAGCCAGGGTCCCCAGCACAGGAACGGCCACAGCTGCTGTCACAGCAGAGCTCGGGCACCACCAGCAGCTGCCCGCACTTACCCGCGCAGCCTACGTGCCATTTACATCACGCCCTTAGATTTCGTGATCTCCTTTCACCAACTATTTTAGGAAACCTGTGCAAGTCACAACTCGGCAAACACGCTGCTCAGCTGCTCGGCTCCCGCTCGAGCATCAGTGCGGGACAGATCGCACAACTATTGAAGCGCTGCCGTATTAAACTGCTAACGTTCACTGGGTACAGACAATAATTCTCTGTCTGGCTCATCTACTGCTGTAAACACCTGATCTACCTGCCCAGACAGCTCGTACCCTGGAATAGTCATTGCAATTATCCTCCCGCTAACGGCCCTGCACTCCTGCCAGGAGAGCTCCTGTCTTCTCCCTTACCCCCAGGCACGCTGCCTCCGAGCGCAGGCAATGCAGAATAGATGATCTTAGAGGTCTTTTCCAGCCTTAATTATTCTATTCTATTATTCTATTCTATTCTATCCTATCCTATTCCTATTCCTATTCCTATTCTATTCCTATCCTATCCTATCCTATCCTATTCCTATTCCTATTCTATCCTATTCCTATCCTATCCTATCCTATCCTATCCTATCCTATCCTATTCCTATTCTATCCTATTCCTATCCTATTCCTATCCTATCCTATCCTATCCTATCCTATCCTATTCCTATTCTATTCTATTCTATTCTCTTCTATTCTATTCTATTCTATTCTAGGTTACCACCTGCCGCTGTATAAAGGGAGAGCAGGAAAATTAACCTGGTGCAGCTTGATGCTGGCAGGAGGGATGAACTGGATTCTCTTCTTGTACTGGTGCAATGGGAGCAGTCAGCCAAAAATATTCTTTGTTTAGCTTGGAAAAAAGCAGCGTCTGAGAGTGCAACTCCACTGGAAAAGGGCTCTCAACCCAGGTACCAAGCAGGCGGAGCCAGCACTTTCCTGGGCATTTCTCTGTGGAAGAGTCTCATTGATGGGGCCCGTGATGCCCCAGCTGTGCTGAATACAAGTAACAGCCTCTTCCCAACACCATCATCGCACTGCCGGGACAGCCTCACCAACCAGCCTTCCTCACCGGCCTCCACCCCCAACAGCTTTCCCATCAAAATCAAACAGACCTAAAGCATTTCACAGCCCTAAGGAGCTGAGTAAGGAGAAAATCGCCCAGCCCAGCCCCATCCTGCAGCCGCGTTTTACAGCAGAGGTAAGGCCCGAGGCAGCTCATGGGGAAAGCAAAGCAGACACAGATTTCCTTGGAGGAAGGAGGGGAGGAACTAACCATGGGCCGGGCAGCACCGGGGTTTCACCTCATCCGTCCCACTGCTGCTGCTTCCAAGGTTTATTTGGGAAAGGTCCTGCTGGCAAACATCTCAGGGACTCACGGCGAAGGGTCAAGTGGACGGTCAGAGGCAGCTGTTGGCTTTCCAAGGTCTGCAGTTTCCAGTCCTTCTTCTTGCCTTGTCTTGGCAACGTAACCACTCCACTTACCGGCTTCTTCTGTTATGCGCTGAGTTTGATGATAACAGAACTGGTAATTTTTCAGAGAGGACCAAGACACCTCATCTGTGCCAAAAAACTAAATCTGGTTCCACTAAACGGTTTTGCATTTTGCTCTGCAGCTTCCACAAGGTGGGGCCTGGGTAGGCTCCTCTGTGCTAGCAGGAGGCGGATTAAGCAGCAAAGTCAGGACATTTCTGATAGTAAACATTCTAATAGTGTCTTCATTCCTCTTTTTTTCCTTTCTTCCCTCTTCTTTGTGTTCGGTTGAAATATTCTGGGAACAGGGAATTGCAGCGTGCCTTCTATCTGACCGAAGTAAACCACTGCGTCTTGTTTGTGCCCGTGAAGGCCAAGCAGAACAGCAGCAGTGCCTCGAGCAGCTCTGCAACAGATAAGTGTACCGGGTCCGTAACAGGAGATTAGATGGCGCTGCGTTCACAGGAGATAAGAAGATTGAGAGCTTAAATTTAGCATCATCAGAAAAAGAATAAGCCGCACAGCTCTCCTTCAAAACATATTTCTTGCTGTGCTTGCCAGGGGACAGTTGGGCTAAGGAAAGCGCTGGAGCAGACAGTGGTGATGAGCGGAGGTGGAAGAGGTGCTGCTCAGTCACGCTCCTTTTCCACGCAGCCCACCCTATAGATGTTCCCGTGTGGCTGTCACAGCGATGGTCGCATGAGGCTCAGCACGCGTAAGGGTGTCCCCTACCTGCCTCCAGCCCACGGACGGGCAGTCACTGGGGAGCCTGCGAAGACTCAAGGGGTATAAAGGGTATCACGCACCCACCCACGCAAATGGGTGCTACACCAGTCACCCACCAGAAAGGAGAGTGGGCAGCTACACGCTCTGCCTTGGCTGTAAATCCCAGGGCTGGGACCCACCCCGGCACCTCCGGCAGCAAGGAGAGCCACTCGCCCAAGGGCAGTGCCGGGTGGGGTGGGCAACAGCAGGCTCCCCCATTTCAACCCCCATGCTCCCATGTACGATGCCACGGGCCCAGCGCACCCAGGGCTGGGTGTCCCTTTGAAACACTCTGTCCACCCAGAAGGTGCTGACACCCGTGGGACCCATGTACCCAGCGTGGGGAGCCCCAGTGCCATGCCCTGGACCCACACACCCCACTCAAGCTGCTCTACTGTGGCGCCCGGGACCCACACACCTGGCACGGGAGTCCCACTGCCATGCCCTGGATCCATGCACCCCACTCGGGTTGCTCCATTGCCGCGTCCCAGACCCGCGCACCCCACTAGGGTTGCTCCATTGCTGTGCCCCGGACCTACGCACCCCGCTCGGGGAGCCCCACTGCCGTGCCCCGGACCCACGCACCTGGAGCGGGAGTCCCACTGCCGTGCCCCGGACCCACGCACCCCACTTGAGGGACCCCACTGCCGTGCCCCGGACCCACGCACCCCACTTGAGGGACCCCACTGCCGTGCCCCGGACCTACGCACCCCGCCCGGGGAGCCCCACCGCCGTGCCCCGGGGCTGCGGACCGGCGC
Source organism: Balaeniceps rex (assembly GCA_013401315.1). Lineage (NCBI taxonomy): Eukaryota > Metazoa > Chordata > Aves > Pelecaniformes > Balaenicipitidae > Balaeniceps > Balaeniceps rex. The sequence goes on along the minus strand of VYZW01037435.1, from coordinate 243,243 downwards.
GGCCGGGCCCGCGGCCCCCCCGGCGGCGGCTCTG
>VYZW01037435.1:186925-243081 GCA_013401315.1 Balaeniceps rex | reverse complement strand
GAGGTGGGGGGCACGGTGGTGGTGGGAGAGGGGCCCGGGCCCTGACCCCCGCTGCCAGGCCTTGGGGTGACCCTCGCCGTGCCCCCCAGGTTGGAGCGCTGAAGCGGTGCTGTCAGGAGGCGACAGGCACCCCAGCTCGGGTACCATCACCGGGGCTGGAGGCAGCATCCACTCCTGCGGCCCTGGGTACAGGACTCGCTCAGCTCTGTCCGTCAGCCTGGCGTCAGCGTGAAGCACCGGTGGAGAATTCACGCACGGGCCTGGGTGCCAGTGACCTCTTAGGTCTGCCCTCTTACATCTGCCCTACGGCTTCGGGATCCATTCTCCAGGGAAGCTAAACTCATCCAGAGCCGTCAGCCCATCCTGCCCGGCTGCAGAGCAAGCCCACCGCTGTGGAACCACCACTCGTGCTTGTTGAGATACTTCATGGACTCTCAAAAACAAGCAGCTCGTGTGCGTGTGGTCCCCTTTGCAAGATGAAACACGTAGCAGCATCGCCACTGGATAAGCTTTCAGAAGTCCTGACTTGTTCTTTAAGCAAGGCCAGGCTGCCCGTTGTGATTTTTGGGCACGCGTGTCCCCGCTCCCTCTCCTGAGAGGTGCTTACGTGCGTCCTGAGCGCCGTGCCCCTGGGGATGTTCTCCCTTGAGCTCAAAGCAGCAGCAGTCGACCTGGACCGAGCCAGCGGGGTGTATTTCAGAGCTGCAGGGAAGGAGCTCTCGTCTTTGAAGCTACCCCTGAGCAGATGACTGACAAAGTAATGAACGGGAGGGTGCCCCTGCCAGAAAAAGCCTTGTCCGAGGGCTACGCCCGGCTGCGGTACAGGGACACCTCTCTGCTCATCTGGCAGCAGCAGCAGCAGAAACTGGAGTCGGCCCCCCCCAACACTTACCTGAGCCGGAGTCGGAGCATGTGGTACTCGCAGTACGGCAACGAAGCCATCCTGGTGAGGGACAAAAACAAGCTGGATGTCTCTAGGGACACGGGGCAATCCAAGTTTTGTGCTATTATGTAATTTCAGTGGCTTTGCATTAGAAATCCACACGTGGAGACAAACCAGACTTGCATCAAGCTGGGGGAGATGGGTTTGCACCATCCTCACGACAGACCTGCGGCTAAAGTAGTGTGTACAGGATAGGCCAGAAAGGCTGTCTGAAGTTTATGTTTGTTTTCGTTGTTCGTAGCATCAGATTTTGCATGTCATTGAGTGTGTATAACGAAAACAGTCTCGCTTGGGAACTCACGAGCCTGTGTTTGCTGCCTAGCATCTTGGCAGGGTCCGTGCTGGACCATGTGTTGCTTGTAAGTGGCTTGTGTACCGTGAGAAACACCCGCTGTCGTTTGGGAGCCGGCCCCGGCAGGCATTTTTACTTGCTAGTCCTTATGCGTTGCCAAAGCTGGTAGGAGAGAGGCGAGCGCAGCTCCGTTTCCATCAAGGCTAAGATTTTAGGAAGGTGACGTGCAACTACCCGGCCATTCCTGGTTCTGCTTGCCCTGTCTCCCTTTAATTACTGCCCTGGAAGTCTCTTACAACCAGGTAATGAAGTGATTTATTGTGGCACGCTACAGTTTCATCCCGTGGAAAGCAAAGGGCCTTTCTGATGCTGCAGGACTTCTGGAGTTGGTGGAGCTGACTCCCTTCACGCAGGTAGATTCCCAACCCGTGCTTCAGGAACCGATCACCAAGTGAGGGACAGGCCCAGGAGAGCAGCAGGAAGAAAGCTCCTGTAAATACACCCGTCTCCCGCTAAGGGACACGAGGAAACTCCCACACAGTACATGCCTGCCCCCAGAGATCAGTTACAGGAGAAAACAGTCTACTGAAGTTTACTTTGCATTTAAGTTTTAATGCATGCAGTAGCTTGGAAGGGTTTATCTTCTAATTCGGGTTGGACAGTAGATGTGGTGCATGTATTTTAAAAGCTGTGTCTGGGAGTGTTTGTTTCAAGTAGCTGAAGGATTTCAGAAGGAAAAATACTACAGTTGCACTTCCTGGGGATAGAGACTGCTTTTGGGTTGTTTCTGTTAGAGCCGAATCCCTCACTCGCTCAAAGCAAGATCAAGGTGAGAAACTCAACCCAGCAAGCACCTAAATCTTTATTAAAAACAAAGCAGTACCACTTCCAGGGGTGCTAATTACGTGCCCAGGGTTCAGCATTAAAGCGTAACATCGGGCTTAAGCCATAGACTCCCTTCATGTCCTGCCTAGGACACCCCCCGGCAGCCCCGTGTGCCTAGTCCAGCAGCGCTTAGGTATAGGCATAACTTCAAGCAAATCAGTATTTGATGTCGACTTCGGTATTGCTTATTTGCCTGCCTAAAATTAGGCACATCCATGACTTTACTGTATTTATCTAAAACCTCTTTTGCATTTTTCAAGCACTTTATTTATTTATTTATTTTTAATACAGTGAAGAAGAATCTCTTCCACCTCTCCCGTGTGGGTTAAATGCTGCAACACACACATTCAAGTCTGCTGAACATACCCGTTTTAACGCGAGATCGTAGAGGTTTGATGTACTCAGCCCTGATCCGTAGCACGTGTATGCACTGCAAACCACAGGCAGCTCATTTTTTTAAAAGTACTATTTAGGCATGTGTTGATGTTTCGTACCTTACGTGTGCGCTCGTAAAACTAAACCTGCTGATGGACCTCAGCGCTTCGCAGACCTGTGCATTGCTCTGCACGCTCAAAGAGGCCTCTTGATCTTGCCAGGACTAGCTCTGGCTGAGAAGTATTTTGGTGAAGAAATGGTTTTCAGCTAGGGAAAAAAAAGCATTCAACGAGATTCACAAAACCAGCGAGACTCGGAAAGCTGCCGGCAGCAGCAGCGGCACTCCTGAAGGTAGAGCATTGCCTGGGATGTGTGACCCACCCAGGGCGAGCATGCGAACTCCAGGAGTTTAAGGAACAGCACATCCCCAAAACCAGCTGTTCATTTTCTTTACTTTTCTTACAGAAAAAACCCACATTTTTTTTTTTAATTTCAGTAAGAAAGTTGATTATTTTGGGTATAGTATTTTTCTTTTTGTTTATGTGGCTGGTAAACCAAAATTCAGTTATTTGAAGAGTGTTAATTGGACTATACAAGAATAAAAACACAAGTACATGCATAAATTCTTCCAGGATTGAGGCTGGGCATGACAGTACAGGAAAAGCGTGACTTGTTCTTCCATCTCTCCGTGAATGTGACTGTACTATTTTCCATATCTGTGTGTCCTTATTAGTCACAGCAGGCTTGTGGAGTGGCTGCTACGAGCGAGCATTGCTGTAAGCCAGTTGTGCAGTGTCAATGCACTTGTTTAAAATGCTGTTGTAGCCTCTTTGGTAAAGTGCATTAAAATGATTTGAATGCATCATCACGAGCAGCTGTTTTTCTTCTGCATGTTAATCACTTTGGCACATGTGAGGATTACAGCTATTATCACTCCCAATCCCCACCCAGGCAGAAGAGGGAAAGCTCAGCAGATAGGCAGTTTCTCCCAGTTGGGAATTACCTTAGTTACTGGTGGGGCTGCGGGTAACCTCCCTCTCTCCGCAGTCGCACCGCTTTACCTGTGAAGACTGGCCGTGTCTGGAGGAGGCTCCTCCAGGTTCCCAAGCCCAACAGCCCTTGTCAAGTCCTAGTGGTACATTCCGGGATGAGGACAGCCTCTGGAACCTCTATCACTACAGATACCGGTGTGAGATGAACCTCAACTGTCTTCTGCCTGTCCTCAACCTCCTCCAAGTCTGTAAGAAGCAGCACTGCTTGATGCACCTAGAAATAACTCACTAGTAAATGCTAAAGAAAACATCCTCCTGTGAGGAGGTTGCCTCACAGGACATTTTTAGAGGATAGGTTGAACAAACATTTCCTTTGGGGGTATCATTGATACAACACGCAGCTATGCTGACACAACAGCTAAGCAAAACATGTTTGCTGAAACCTCGGAGAGATCATGGCTTTTAAACCCAGTGAGCAGGAACAGGGTTAGAGAAAGATTAACCCTGGGGAAACGTGGCTGTTGTAACCCTTACCTTATAAATAAGCCATCAGGCATGCATCTGAGAAACCTAACAGCAAAACCAACCTGAACCCTCTCCAGTGACCAAAATAGATCTTGGCCACCATACAGTAATGTCAAGACTCTGCTGTGAACATGACCAGCCCCTCTGGGCCCCCCCCTTCCCAACTGCGTCTGCCACGTTCCGGCCACCCTGGGTTCGCTGACCTGCGGGGCCAGCACTGGTTGGTGGAGCAAGTGGCACTGCCAGCACTGGTGAGAAACTCCCTCTGGTTCCTTCAGGTCTCAGTGGTTCAAAAGTCATCAGCATTACACCTGGGTGAAATTTTCACCTCCTCTTTTTCAGCTGAACTTACCTCAATCAGATGCAATTCTCACATAAACTTAAGACCCCTTCAGACTGTAGGCTTCTAGGAAGAGTGAAAGTCCTTCCTGGGCTGCCCTGGTGCATTAAAGCAGGCCAAGCATTTCCCTCACCAACAGACAGGTGTATTTAGAGCACGTCTACGCCAGGTGCTGAACCGTGATTCGGAGACCCCAGGCCAAGCCGGCAGTGCCCCAGACTTGCCCCCTGCTCTGAAGGCAGTTTGCCCCCTTAGCATCACACTCCATCAGCACCAACAGCTGGACTTGCAAAGTTACTTCCAAATTATTTCAATACTCATGGCACTAGGACTCTTAGCATATTTATGTTTGTCTCTTAGCAATGCTACTCAACTGACTGCTCGACCAAAGCCCAACAGGTTTTCAAACAGAGCAAGTGCAACACCTGAAAAAGGAGATGAGGGAAGGGAAAGGGAGAGGAGAGGGGAAAATATGGGATCAAACTGCACACACAAAACAATTTTTCTTTTTATTATGAAAACAAAACAAATGCCCCAGGACCAGGGTCCATGATTACCAGTAACATCAAAGATTACTTTCTAACTCTTTTTTTAAATTCTGTTGTGTTTGAGGCCAGCAATTTGCAATAAACAAGCTAAACTACTTACATTGACTCATTTCTTTTCAGTAACTGACATTTACAGGAATATACTAGAAATGGCACTAAAAAGTTTTAAGAAAAAGAGTTACGGTAAATTTGCATGCACATCATACAGAAAAGTAACATTTTTTTAAATATTAAAAAACCCAAAAAACCAAAACAAAAATACAACAACAAATCTTTCTGGATTGGTTATGCCAGTATCAGGGGTGAGGTCTAAGTGGCCTGTGTCAAATCCTAGCTGGTGGTTTATTTATTTTTAAAAATGACATTTAAAAAGATATGCAAATACCATTTCTTTAAAAAAATGCATCTCATTGTTTTACAAGCAAGATAATGCTGCTAGCGTAATGAATCCTCGCCCTAAATTTATCTTCAACAATGCAGAGCCTGCCCACAGTTAGCCCTAGTGGTAACTGCTCATGTTTGAGAATACGTCTTTTTAAAATCCAGTACTAAAAAGGTTGTGGTTTTTCTTTGTCATGCCCCAATCCTTTCCCCCTAGCTCCAACCCCAACTTTAAAAAACATCATTCCTTTCAAAACAAGGAAAAAATTAAAAACTGGTCTAAGAGTCCCCAAAACAGAGAAAGAACTAGATTAGGTAACTGCAGTCTGCTTCTACCACATAGAGAACATGGAAAGAGACCTCACTGGGTAACTAATTTGTATATGTACACGCACACACGTGCTTGTGTATGTGTGTGTGGGTGGGTATGTGTGTCTATTACACACACACTCACCAACAACAGTTACATTGTCCTGAAATATCAGTTCTACAGTTACAAACCCTGTCGGTAGGAAAGTTTAAAATCACATCAATACAAAACTGAAATGATTTTGTATAGACAACATTTGGTTAGCAGAAAACTGTTGTAGGCAACAGATTCCTTTAGTAGATGATCAGGGCCTGAGCCCATGGGATGCGGATCTCCCTCTGGTCCCACTGAGCCTACGTCCGATGGTACGCCAAGAAACAGGCTGACCTTACAATCAGATAAAGTTTAATAAAGTTTTTAAAGGTGCAGTAATGCTGGTTGATTGATAATAGGTCTGGTCAGATATCATTTCGTCAAACAGGAATTCATCAGAAAAAACAGTTTCAATAAAACTATTTGTGTGTATGTATACATAAGAAATCATACTGATTTCAGTGAAGTTTCCCCTGGAAAACAAAGTTAAACTTTGTTCGTTCAAGAAAAAATCTACCATAAAAATTTCAATCTTTTTTTATTCTTAAGTTTAAAAATGTTATTTCAAATGTTATATGTTTGATCATTTTAAAGTTATTTCATGACATCTGTACTGACATGTCATGCAATACAAACTCAGTTACAGAAATGCTCTATTGTTTCAGTTTCCAACTCATTAAGGGCTGCTGCTACTTACTATGGACTGAAAACATCTCTTCTTTCCTGGAGACACTCTGATCTGGAGATACAAGAGGCACCGCTACTGAAATGTCGGGAGATAATGAGCACTACAAACAATGCGAAAATGAAAAAGTGTAAGAACGACGTTTTGAAATGAAGAGTCACCAATTTCTTTCCTGAAGCGAAGGTCATGTCAAAATGGATTTCTCCTGTGAACTGCCATTTCACAGGGAACACCTTCCTTTCCATGAAAACAAAGTTTCCCACTAAATGGCAGCCCAAGTCGCAGCTGGCTATATCAAAGATATGCAGGTGGTTCTTCATACTCCTTGGTGGTTTTGGTTGCTTGTTTTCCTTGCAAATCCCCAAGCTAGGACAGGTTTGCCAACTGAAACAGGGATCCTCCTCCAGCACCGCAGACAGTCCCAGGCCAGGCCCCCTTCCATCACTTCACGCTTGGTCCCCAACCCTTTGGCTCTAACCTCTCCACTGATTTCAGTGGGACAGACCTATGCGTCCTAGAGGAATGTCTGTACCCTGGCCGCGGTCAGCAGGGTTGTCCCCGACGTTGGAGGATGCTGCTGAGCCAGGTCCCTGGGCTCTGCACGGCAGTGATGCTGGCGAGAGCGGCTGCCGGGCAGGCTGCTATTGCCTCCAATGCCGGCTGTGGTTTCTTCTCCACATGGGAGCAACCACCGTGTCACATAGCTCAGGTTAATGCACACAGGAAAAGGTTTCAAGCAGGGAAAACTGGGAGCTTGTTTATCCAAGTTGTCGTGGTATTGAATTGGTTGCAATTATTTTAATTAAAATACTAGTTGGTTTTGATAATGCAAGTCTCAAGACAATAAGAGAAACACAGATGAAACCCGACCCCATTAAAAAAACCCCTAAGCTCTTAGTTAGGTGTATATTAAATTTCCTCATAGTAAATTCTGAAAATATATTACTAAGAATCTGTCTAGGGGAAGATTTTTTTTTTTAAGGGCAGAATTTAAAAAAAAATGTAGGAACTAAAAATAAGTCCATTGTTAATGGAAAAGAAAAATCATTAATTTCACTAAGAATCAGAATACCCCAGTTCATCCACTTTCAAATACTATGGGAAACTATCTGCAAAGACTTGAGAGCCTCCTGCCAACAGGCCAAGCACCCCGGTGATTGCAGAATGAGCCAAAGATGCCCAGCAACTTATAGGAGGACCTCAGTGCCTCACAGCAACGCAGCATCATGCTCTCAGCCCTTAGCAAAAAAATGGGAATTCTTTTCTGCAGCAAACTGTGGAGAGCGTGTTACTGCCACTGCACAGATATGACATGGACAGAGGGACGTCAGCTGTACGAGATGCACAACTGAACACTCTGAAATGCTGATCTTTGAAAGATGGATTTTTAAAGACAGATGCGTAAGTGTCTAGCTAATAAAATCTCAGTCGATGGGCAGTGACTGGCAGCTGAGTGTGGATGCAGTTAGAAGTGCAAACCATGGAGTGCTAATAACAGGCTGGCCCTCCACTTCCCCGGCTTTCCAGCAAAGGGACATCCCCCAGACACCATGCATCCCAGCACGCAATCTCCTATCCTAGCTCTTGGAGGCTGAACATGCAATGAAAATCGTGTGCTGGGGCTGAGGAGACCTCCAGGGCCACTCACCTATGTGAAAAATAAACGCTGATGCAATCTGCACCACGGGGCCTCTGGCAAACAACTAATAGAGACCACAGCAGGGTGAATTTTAGGGCTACCCCACAGTAGAGGCAGCCTTAGGGGCTGGTGCTGGGAGAGGGAAAGGCATAACTTTCTGTTAAACTCTGTATATTTTTTTCTTTACAATAAAAAGTTAAGAATTTACAATAGATTTCTGCCCCTCAGATTACAAATTTTATATAATTATAGAACTGCTGTTTTCCTAAAATTGGATTATAAAAGAAAAACCCACTGTTCTAAAAAAAAAAAAGGCAGGGGGGAAGACCTCTGGAAATATTACAGAGAAAATAATAATGTGCTGCATCAAGAAACTGTATCTACCTGTATGTCTCCAAAATCTGTACAAAACAGGAAAAAAAGGGGCTGGGGTGAAAAGACAAAGAGCGAAAACAAAACCAACAATGAACACACCAACCATGACAGAGCACCAGACACACGATAGACTGGACTGTAGCACCTGTAGATATAAAGTCCATTGGATTTAAATAAAGTGTCAGATTTTTACTTGCTTTTTTTGTTGTTGGTTTTTGTTTGTTTGTTTGTTTTTAAATCTGGTTTAAACCACATTAAAAGTCAGCATTTCTGCTGGTCTGCATAATGCAGCTTTGCTTTTGTTATTTTTTTAGTAAGTTTTAAATGACCAATGGTGTTTAATAAATAAAGTACTTGTATATACATGAAATGAGGGACAGTGAAAACAGAGTGTATTGCAGCAATGCAGGTCAAAACATTAGGCTGGACTAAAAAAATGGCAAGCCTTAAAAATTGTCTCTTTTCTTTTTCTCCCTCCCCTCTTTGTTCTTTTTGTCAACGTAAGCATTTCAGTGTCTGGAAACCTGCACCCTGTGTGACACAGAAGTAGCATTCCCTTTCTAGGAGCTCACTACTGAAACAATAAGGAGGGAAGGAAAAAAAAACCAACAAACCCAAACACACACAACATCCCTCTCCAATTCCCCTGCCAGCTCAGCCTCAGCTGGAGCTCCAGTGCTCCTTTATTTTAAGCCCAGACTGAGGTGCTTGTCATGGAGAAAGTACTTAAGCATGTGTCTAATAACGAGCACATGACTTGCCTTGGTCACTCTGCAGGGATCGCTCTGAGGTCCAGCTGAGAACTTGCAGCCAAAAACTGTTTTCAATTAAATGAAAACTTTCACAGAGAGTGTCCATTTCCTGGAAATTATCTATTTGATGTTAAAAATAACATTCCCAAGAAACTCAAGTGTCCCTTGCTCCCTTCTTCCCAACGTATCCCCAAGAAAAATGAAAATTTTGAGCAGAAAAACAAGAAATGCGACCATTTATATTGTTCATGTGCTTAAAGTTAAATTCATGCTTAAATACCTTCCTGAACAGGTGCCTATGCCTCTATCAAGATTAAAAAAAAGCATGTTAGCAATCCACAGTACATGAGAATTTTTTTGTGTTTTTGTTTTTATGTAAAAAGATGATAGCATCTGACATTTTCATCACACTGTAGACTTCGAGATTAAGAATACTAGTGCTAATAACAAATACACCAACTAGTTCAAAAGCTAACATCTTTCAGATACAGTACCATTTTACAGAGATTTCTTTAAAAAAAGATTTTTTTTTTTTTTTTTACCTTTTGTGAGCCAGGCAGGCTTATTAAAAGAGAACATTCTGGGGAGAGGGAAGGGGCGGGAGGGAAATGTACTACAAACCTTGCAGAACTTTCTATTTATCTCCTGCTAAGAGTTCAAAGTTCTTCCATTTTCAACCAATCTTCTTCAGTTAAAATGTATTTTAGAGACTTTATGCAAAGGGAACTATTTGTCATAAAGTCTAGTCACACACACACGCACACGCAAAGATCTTTGACCTATTAAAACAGGGCCCCCAAAAAAATGGAAGATACCTTTTATAACACTGAATTAAAAAATAAAATACAAAAGTCAGAGAAAGAGAAGGGAAAAAAAACCTGACCACCATGAAACAAGAGCAGTATATTAAGGAGAGAAAGGAACACTGCAGAACATCAGTGAGGGTGATGTCCGTTTTGTGTCTAAGTGTCCGTAACTCATTCCGAATCGCTGCTGTCTGAGCTGGAGCCGCTGGAGCTGCTGCTCCCAGACTCGGAGGAGCTGCTGCTGCTGAGCCGGGAAGGGCCTCCGGAGGGAGCTGAGCCAGATTTCTCTGCAGGGAAGAAGGCAGCGATGTGGTTACTTGCAAAGAACTGAACTAGAGAAGGTTTGCCCACAGCCTTCATCCTCTGTGGCTTCGTTCACAACTTCATTTTGCCTGGGCAGCTTATTTACCCACAGCCTTCGCTTGCTGCAACGGGGCCTGTCCCATCTGTGGGTGTCAAGGTTTCTCAGGCTGCAGGTGACCACGAAAGTTTGGGATCTGCACAGGATAGCGGAGCACCTGGGGAGCTGTGTCCACAGCCTTGCATGCTTCAGTGCAACCTCTGAACCCAAGAAAACCCTGCTTGACTTGCGCGAAGCTGGAAGAAGCTTAGTTCGCGCCGGAAGAACCTTTTGTACCATTTTTCACACTATTGCACTACATGGGGGCTTGGGCTTTTTTAATCCCACAATGGAGAAAACCCATCCATTAGATGCTCTGTGCTACTGGTCTGTATGCACAGTCCTGCACAGGCTAACACAGAGCAGATGATCCTCCTCCCTCTGAAGGATGAGTTGCCTCCAAGATGCCTCACATTTACAACCCAGGAGAGCTTTCACCTGGGCAGGGACCAAAGCAGCTCCCACATAGAAGCTCAGTGCCCAACAATAACTCACTGTGCCCTGACACTAGCGACCAACTGGGGTAACACTCACAGAGATAAACCCAAGGCTACAAGGCAGCAGTTTTGCCTCAGTGAGGAAGTTTATCTACATACACAACTTTTCGGGCATTGTTAGCATAGTAAAACCAAAGCCATTACCTTTCTTTGCAGGTTTCTTGTTGTTGTTTAGCTGCCCACTGACATCCTGTAACCGTTTTTCTAGTTCTTTCTTCTTTTCCTGAGCTAACTCTTCTTTTGACTTTGCTGCTTGCTTTTTTCCACTTGCAGCTGTGGAGGAGGAATGCACAATTTCTGAAACTGCACGGTTGCAGGTGAAAAAGAGTGGACATCACTATTTTACAGGGCATGTAAATCTATGCAGCCACTCTGCAGTGACACTGCTGAGATCATGTGACCACACAGCAACTACACATCCCAGATAGAGGACAACACATGAAGTTGTCTAGATCATCCAATCACCATCATCCTGTAACATGCACTTTTTAAGAGAGACCTTCTGGAAAGTATTTTAGAAGATAGAAATATCCACGTAATAACCTTGTAGTTACAGGTTACTTACCAGCCAGTTATATGGTCAATAGTTACAGATTTGTAATTACAGAATTGTTACATGGTTTTCTGCCCTGTAAAATAAAGTGTCCCATTAAAGGTTGTCAGAAGTAAGCATCTGCTGTTATAACTTAAGATACCTCACGCAAGAATCTACTGTGTTTTATGTTGCTTTAAATATAAACCAAACCAAAACAGACAAATTAAAAACCAACTGAGGCAAAGGCTGGCAGACAAGAACGTAGCCACATCAGTTAGGATGGAAATGGTGAGAAGTACCAGCGATACTCATACTTCTGAGCAGAAGAAATATCCCTCCAAAGAAAGAGTAATTGAACACAGGTGTTGGCCAGTATCAGAAGCACAAGACAGGAGCCAGACATTTTGCCTGATCCAGCAAGGAAATACCTACATTTCTGTGCACCGTTTTAAAGCAATGATTTTTGGAAAAAAAAAATAATCTGGAAAGCACAGTCCTAAGAGGGTGTACCCCTCGACACTAAGCATTGCAATAGAGAGCAGACAGCAGGAGAGTCCAGCTGGGGTCGGGCATGCCAGCCTGCCAGCCCAGGGTGTACCAGTCTCAGAGGAGCGGACGGACAGACATCTGAGGTTATCTGCGTTACTCTATGCTTTGGTTCCAAAGCAAAAGGATGCTTCTTGTTCCTAACCACTCTGGAAAATCTTTTCCTGAGCTATTCCAACAGTGAAGGACCTGGGGGCGGCATGGGGAGGAATCAAAGCAATGTATTAAAAAACAAAAAGAAGGGTCAAAGTCTGAGCTTTGCTTAGGCCTACCTGAAAGTCCTGTGGTGAGGAAATGGAGGTGCTCTGCAAGAGTTGTAACTATTGTGTCATACTCTTAACGGGACAACTCCCTCATAAGCGACAAGCAGATGGATAGAGCCAGGACCACTTCAACGAAGTGATCCTACTGCTATTCAGCTGGAGCTAAACTCTGAAGGGACCGCAACAATTCACTCTCTGTGGATGAGGCACAGAGAAAAGTCTGTCCCATACTGAACTGTACCCTCAGCACTGCATTAACATTAATCCTCTGATCTGATAGAGACTGAGGGCAATATGGTGATCAGACCATCTAGGAAGAGCAGTTTTGGGGTGAATATACAACTCGGACACTTACCCCCAGAACCCACAGGTTGTCCAGGTAACTTTGTGCAAGTTATTTATTCCCTTGGTGTTTTGGATCCCAACCACGCTTTTTGTTTCCTTCCTAATTAGATGCTAAACTATTCAGGATAAGAAACTGATCCTTCCAGATGTGTGCACATAACACCTAACACAATGAGACCGAAACCTTTATAGTGCCTTCTAGATTCTAGATAAGTGATAAAGGTATCACACGGGTCTTGTAGAGGAACACAATAGTCCTCCAAGTCTCCACAGCATGACGTCATGGGAAGAAAAAGCAGAAAGTTTCTGTACATTTTCTTGGGAGAAAAGAATCTCTAAAAACCCCTGTCATCACATACCCAACAGCTGGATAAGAGAATCCCAACATACATGCCCTAACTCCAAAGCTGAGCCCAAGAGCTGGTGGGGGAACGCATGCCCCAGGAGGTAACTTACAAAATGGTTTTCTTTGTTTTTTCTGTAAACAAGATTTCACGTATCTCTCCAGTTCTCGTAAAGTTGTGGGCTTCAATGTTTCAAAATCTATTTCTATCTCATCAGGATTGGAGTCTCTGAGGGAAGGTTCCCGTGACTGGATGATGTGCACCACCCTGCCTAGCTTCTCCCCGGGAAGGCGGTTGATGTCCAAGCTGAGTTGTCGTTTCTCGTCATAAGTCATGGGCAGACCTTCCTCCTCCTCATCTGAATCGTAGGTTGCAGATGCCTGTTTGCCTCCTTTCTTGGGCTGCCTGGGGGGGTTGGCAAGCATGGAAACATTCATGGGTATATAGAAGCAATGAACTCTTTTTTCCTACCCCCCCCTTGTAACAAACATCCCAATGCTTTGAACCTCTAGCCACATGGCTTGAACAGCACCACAACTTCTGAAAAAGTTCAGAAATCTGAGATCAGCTGTTCCACTCCTATTATATTTTAGCCCTGTGAGGCATGACAACAAGCCCATGTAGCAGCAGGGGGGCAGCAATGAAATGGCACGTTCTTGCTGGCTGTGCAAAGGGCAAAAAGCAAAACCTTATCTGAGAGTGATCGGGCAGGGATTCCGAGAGAGTTGGACAGTGGAAATATGATGGTTCCACTGCCAGCTCTAACTTAAAGACTCCCTGGAGTTGTCTGGGAATGGGGACACTATTCAACAGCAAATTAACTGCTCTGACAACCGAGCTTCACTAGGAATTCAACAGGGACAGGAGAAATGGGCTGGAAGCTCTTGGCATTCCCCTTAAGGCAGCTTGCAGAAGGCAGGCTCTCACCTGTTAGCTGTGGTCGTGCTGTTTGCTTTCTTAGCTGGGGCTTTCTTCTGTTGGGTTTGTTTTGGTGGTTGAGCCACCTTGGGTTTCTTCTCCTCCTCAGCTTTTACTTTGTGCTTTTCTTTTTCTTTCTCTTTATCTTTCTTTTTCTTCTCTTTTTCCTTCTTCTCTTTTTTTTTCTTTGGTTTGTTCACTGGCGCTTGTGACAATGCAGCTAGCTGCTCATGGACGGCCTTTAGCTGGGCAAGAACAGTGGAAAAATAAATCAGACATCAAGGCAAGATAACTGATGCCTCCACATACCCTTCCTCTACATCTCAACATGTAAGTATATCACAAAGTCAGTGATCAAGCAGTCTCGTGATTGAACTCAGGAGACTTTGCTTGATATTAAATTCTTTAAAAAATGCAGTGCAAGTATGCAGAAGTTGACTCAAATGAAAACATCATTCTTGTTTTATAGGGGCAAATAAAAATTAAGCTCAATAGCGCTGTCTAGAGTGCTGACAACCTGGCCTCTGGAATCCTGGGTTCAGTTCTTGGCTCTCCTAGCTTGATTTGAGACACCAGATAAGCTATTTTACTAATGCTTCATTGTATTGCAGTAGCATATGTAAGCACTGTAGTATCTAGCATTGTATATCTGCATAATAAGAAAGGCCATGGCTTAATCATTTGCAACCACAACAGTCAAAACAGCTCACTTCTACAGACGGGGTACAGGGGGACAATACCCCACAGGAAGCTTGCGACAGATTTCATTATGCCTGAGCTCTCACGCAAAATGGTCTCTGTTCTTCCCAGATCCCTAGTATTGTCTGCACCTTCATTCATACTCTGGGATCCCAGAAGGAAGCACAGAGCATCAGCACCGAGAATGGCTATCTCAAAGAAAATTAACATTACATCAAACATGCACTTACTTCACAGCTGAGCATTTTTCCCCTTTAGCTGGCAGAAGGGGAGATTGCTTTGCTGCATCCCAGCCTAGATAGGATTTTTAAGAACAAAATTAGACCCTTCCTCCTGCTATGCCCTTTCTACTGCACAGACATAGACACACGGCTTGGCCGTTGCAATACCTGCTCCTGGAGCTCCGCCAGCCGAGTCGCTCGCTCTTCTTCCGAGTCTGAGCTATCTGAATCGGAAGAGCTCTCCTCACTGCTGTGACTGCTCTCTGTGCTTTTGCTCACCACTGGTGCTGTTGGTGGAGGCGGAGGTGGGGCCTCTGCAGGCTCATCGGGCATCTTTGCGAACCTCATCTCAAAGACATCCTACAAAAAGGGGGGAAAAAACTGGATGAAAGGAGCCTCAGCCACCAAGACCACATTTTGGCCCTTTAAACATACCTGACACCCCACTGTGGGTCAGGGCCTTACTGCACTACGCACGGCACTGTACAAGTAAATAATAATGTACAGATGGGCATACGTATTCTGTAAGCCCAAGAATATTCTCCCATTACTTTGTACAGCAATGAATGTAACATTTTAGGAGTGGAACGTGGCATTGGGTCATGCCATGTGAAGAGCATAACAGTTCTGCAGCAGAGAACATGGCTCTTTCCAAGGGCTGGAGGAATCACCGACTCTCGTCGGTGCCAAGAGCAGATCCACACTTGGATCTCTGAATGGACACCTTGAAGCTGAGCTAAATGTACTCTGGAAGATGCATTTGCCAACACCTTTACCTGGAGCTTCCTGGCCATGGCTACCACTTCGTGGTCTGGAGGATTGTACTTGTAACAATTAGAGAACATTAACCGAATATCTGCTGCAAAACCTTGTGCATCCTGGTATTCCCGACTGTCCATTTTTTTCTGCAAACAAACAAGCCAAAGGGAAAGGGGAGAAAAAGCCATAAGCAAAAGGCATTTGTAGCAACTGCATGGAGGACACGTGCATCTTGGAGACAGCTCAGAACAGCCTCAAAAATCACATTTGTCTAAGAGAACAGTAGTTTGATCTGGCTTATTGGTTCCTAAATAACATTCAGAGTTTCTGCTTTTTAAAACAAGCAAGCAAACAAACACCAGACCGCCAAGGAAGTCGATATCGCTCCATAACAGTTTAAACACTTCAAGATTCTAAATTTGGGTTGTTTTCTTTTTCTAAGTAGTACTATATAAATCTGTCAGGGTCAACATTCTATTAGAAAATAGAGTCATTTAGAAAAAGGGTTTGCTGGGTCAGAAACTAATGTAAACAAGGATCATGGACAAGAAGGGCAAGAGTCAACAAACAACCAAGTTACAATTACAGGAGTACCTTAAGTGTGTATATCTACATGCTGCTTGGGTATATTTGTGCTGTAAATCTGAAAGGGCAGAAAAGATCATGGCCATCTAACTCTGACTTCCTGCTAACACAGGGCATGAATTTTGCTTGGCGATTCCTACAGCAAGATAGGCATTTACAGTTAAACTACAACACCTACCCTTGATTTAAAAGTCCAACTGCTAACGGATACAGAATTCACCCTTTATGAATCTATTCATAATGTTATTTCCTAGTAGAGTAAGGATAAGTATCAGGAGCTAAACATTTGCACCTTGTTCCTTTCTCTTATTTTTCAGCTCTCACTTTCGTCCGTTTCCCTTGCTGTTTGGGGGTGAATGACTTGGGTTTAGAGAACAGTTTATAGCATTCCTAGAAGTTAGTTGATTTTATGCATATATTACAACCATGTACAAAACCTTAGCTCCAATTACTCCTACCAAAAGGAAAAAGAAGCTAACACTAGATTTCATTTGCATTTAAAAGACCTGGGTTTAAAGAAATTCTCTATTTGCCAAGTGCTTGCAGGCCTCCCTTTTGTATGTCTTGTGCACCTGTATACCCCCGTGAAGGGAAGGGGCTGACTGGCAGACAGGCTGCAAACATGATTGGGGAAGACACATCACCGGTCCGAGCAGAAAGCAGAGCTGCTTAGGGTCTGTAACCCATGCTAGAAGCCTTAACAGAAGGAAAATTCCCATTTATTCAATGGAGGCCAGTGATATTTCACAGCTACATGCTAGACCTTGTAACTATCTTGAAACACTGCAATGACTCCTAAAACTGGTTTTGCTCTGAATAGGGCAGAATTTCACCTCCAGGGATGCAGCTTCGGAGGGACCTGCACTCGGGCGGTGACATTCCTGCAGCCTTACTCTCTGCTGTGCTGCAGCCAGACATCTGCCAAACTTTTGTCAGGAGACCTCATTCTCCTGCTGAATAAACTAAGAGAAAGCCTCTGAGCCACAGCACAAAGAGAAAGGGAAACAGGTTTGTGCTTCTGTCTGAAGGAGAGCTGGCCTTGTTTGAAAAGCGTCTCAGGCCAATTCCAAAGCAAAACATATGTTTGAACGAAAGGGCCCATTTATTATAAAATACGTCTTACTGCATGAAAGGCCTTTTTGATGCGCTTGTATTTGTTTGGCACACTCAATGGCTGATTACTGCCTAGGAAATACATTTCAGTGTCTGAGGCTTCGCTTTCATCCAAACCCAACGGTTTTCTAGCCCAATAGTTTTAATCTGTGGATTTTTGTTTTGTTTTCCTGTAAAGAATAACTTAACAAAAGAAAAAAAAGGACTTTAAGTTAGTGGGCTGGAATATCTTCAGTTACAAATTCACTTTGAGATATCCAGCTGCTTAAAAAAAGTTATTACATTTACAATTGCAAATCAGGAGTCATAGACAAGCAGGACTGGCAGAGGTGCTGGGAGGCCAGCTAGTCCATTCCCTGCCCTAAGCAGTATCTACCATAGCAGACTCATTTTTCCCCTCAGCAATCAAATTGATTGTTTAATAGTCTTGAATGTTCAGAAATTTGTTTCCTAGTGTCTAATGTGTCTCTTGCTCTAAGGTAAGCCTTGACCTGCCCACAGAGGATACAGAGAAAACTCTGTTCCCTGCCTTCTTGCAGCAATCATTTACATGTTTGAAGACCTAACATGTCCCCTTTCCATCTTCTCCTCTCCAAGACTAAACTGGACATCAATCTGTCCTCAAAGCACATGCCTTGGGCATAGCATCAGGGCAGGTGCTGACGAGGGACAGGGCCACACAGGTCCAGCGACCTGAGCAGAGAAAACACCATCTCTACCAGCTAGTGAAGACTTAGCCTGATTTCTGGGGGCCTAACTGCACCTTACAGAAACTGCCTCAGCAAGAGCATCTGCTTTGTGAAACTGTGTTTGTACTCTAAAACAGGTGCAACTAAAGAAATCTTTAAAAATTCCACCAAAGAATGCCTCCTCACACTCAAGACCCTGAACTCAGCTGCTCTGAAACCACAGCAATTCACTGCAAGGAAATTAACCAGTGAGCATAGTTAGATCACTGGAGGTAGCGCTTTATTCCAAAAGTAAACACCTTGTATAAATCCTCTCGCATGGAGAAGACTGTTACTTGTCTGCCACCGAGTAAACCGAAGGCAGAGACATCCACATCACTGCTGCTGTGACCTGGCAGCCAGAGGATGGAATGGGAGAAGAGGTACTCCAGGTTCCCCCCAGCTCCATCACGGCCACAGCACCCTGCCTCCCCACAGCGTCAGAGTGTGGAACATGAATGTACCACAACCAGGCCCTGTCTGCCCGTGGAAGAGGGCAGTGGAAGCACAATGCTGCTACAGCTTCACAGCAAGCGTTCCACCTACTACGGGGAATTAGGGCTGCTGCCTCTTAATTTGTAAAGTGTAACCCATGCCTCTGCCTCCCTCTCCTCCAAGCAGTTCTACTCTTCCCCTCCCCTGTGATGACTATCGGAGAGCTGAGGTGGAGATGTGCTCACTGATCCTGTCCCTTCAGCTCTTCCCGCTCTCAGTCCTTGCCCCAGCACGGCACTCCAGCATACCACTCCAATCCCAGCGATGATGAGCTCAGCTACAGCCCCCCCCACCTCTCACCTGCCACCAGCACAGTCACAACAACCAACCTGCCTCCTCCACCATGCACACAGAGAAAACAATCTCCAAATCCTTCTGAAGCACACCTCTGCTGGGCGTACAGCCTGAAAAAAATTGCTTCTGGACATGAAGGGTATTCTCTGAAGAAAATCAAACCTCATATAACCAGAGAACCAAAGTGACAAGCAACCAGGTATTGGGGAATCTATTATAGCTGCAGCAACACTTATGTTTTACTTTCTCATATAATTCCTTCAAGATTAGTTTGAAGGCCATTAGTTGTGCTGCTTTACCACAGCCATTATCACTTGTGCAGAATTAAATCTAAAACCTTTCAGAGCCACAGAGAAAGCCCCTGACACTGGAGAATTACACTGCCTGCAAATGGCAGGTTTCTGTTCCATGCAGTTAACGTATTATAGACTGCATCTCAGAGAAGTCACGCTATGAATCTACAGGCCAAGAGCAATGATAATAAAACACTTCATAAAAAAACAGTACCAGGCAGCACTTCAAACAAGTTTATTAAGAAAAATACTACCACATGGAAAGACAAATCCAGAGTCTTTACATGCAAAAGACTCCACTGGGTCTCCAGTGGAGACCAGTATTCTGTCCTACACTAGTCTCCAGTTTTCTGTCCTACACTAGCCTCCAGTTTTCTGTCCTACACTAGTAAGGTACAGAGGGAGAGTATCACCTGCACTTGCAGAGAAAGTGCAATCAGAGGTGTACACTTTTTAAAAGAATGAAGATAGGCCTATTAAGAGATTTAATTGTGAAGAAGTCACCAATCCAAGAAATCAGTTTTGCACCTAGATTTTGCAGAATACAGCACAGAATCCCTTGCAATAAGAAGCCACCTAACCAGACAGGGAAATACTAGCTTTGACAGAGTCAGGATTTCACACTCTCCATCTCTAACCTTACTGCGTTCACCCAGGGCTTGATCTACCAGGCTGCAGGTATCTCTGGAGACCCACAGCATTCCTAGAAAGTCAAGGGAATGTGACTGAGCTGAGAATAGGTCTGAAAGGACTAGTTTTACCAGCAGTCCTACTAAAGTCAGTACAGTAACTGAACAAGTTCATCTAGGACGTGATCATCTAATGACTTCTGTTCACAGGACTTGCAGAGAAAAGGCTATCAATAACACTTCATCACTCTAATGTGATAACAAAAAGAACAGTTGCATGCAAGAAGAGATGCTTCTTCCCATCTTAAGTAATTTCGGCAAATCAGACGTACTTTGAAATTCCTTTAAAGCTACTGGCCAGTTTATAGACTCTTAGAACAGATTTTGACGTGTAGCCTATGATAAGCATGGGCAAACGTAACTGTATGCACAGTAAACAGAACATCATACATAAAGGTTCCTGATGTCACTTAAGTACTGCACCTCTGATCTGACTTACGGAACACGGAAAACCCCATTTTCAACCTGTTCCTGCTCCCAGCCCACTCACTGGCATCAGAGGAACAAGGTCAGATCCACTCAGCTGAGAAGGTGGTGCCCTCTGGAAGGGAGCAGCTCACAGTGCATAAGTGACCCTGCTTTGAGCAGGAGGCAGGCCTCCTGACCAACCTGAATTATCCATTAGCCTATGATCCAAGCCATGTGGATGGACCTCCAAGCTGGTGGAGAAGAGCAACTCCAACGCAAAGGGAAGTGAGCAGACCCTGACAGCAAGTCATATAACTAAAACTATGTAAAAGGATTAAGTAGGCCTTCAGCACTGGGCATCCGAAATCAGCAGGATGGCAAATGCACTGCAGTACCAAAATTGAGGCAAGCTTCTTCCTTCCTCATCCACACTTAAGAGCAAGACAAAATAGAAACGCACACAGGAAAACACTGGGACCTTCCTCTATCAGCAGAACATTAGTCAGGTAGCCAGCTCTGCAGACCACCATATTCAACCTAGCCATCTCTCCTGCTTTTACCACTGTATTTCAGGCTCCCTCTTCTTGCCAGCAGCTCAACTCACCCTTCATCTTGCCCTCTTCTCCTCCCAGGAAATCGCTGTAGGCCTTTAACACAGCTCAGCTTAACCGCAAGTCAAAAATACTGCTCGTTGCACCAGCTTTTGTAAACAAAGCAAGGGCACTGCAAGCTCAGGAGAAGAACGGTCTCCAAGCCTAGCTCCACCAGAGCCCACTTCCAATGCTTTTGCGAACTCAGAGACAGTCTTTTCTGTACAAACCAAATCAATAATAATAATAATTCATACTTAGATAGTGCCTTCCGGATATCTGTCCTCACAACAGCCCTGTGAGGTAGGTTAAGTATTATTATCTCCATTTTAGAACTGGGAAAACTATGGCACAGAGCTGTGGGGAAACTTGCCCAGGACCACAGGATCAAAACAGCAATTAGAACTCAGACACCGGTAACTCCTGGTCTAATCCTCAATGCACAGACCATGACAATTATTCTCTCACCATTAAATAATGCAACTAAAATACTCATAAAAATATTGCAGCTGTAGGAAGAACCCTTGCAGCATCATGGCTGAACGGCACGGTGCATCAGAGCACAACACACTGCTTCCAGGTACTACGTAGGATTTGCCAAGGAACATGAAAGGTAGCACGAACGCAGCTGCCCTTTTGTCACCTGGGCATTTAGACAACCCCAAGCATCGGCTCAGATGACAGCAAAACGCTTCTGGCATACTAACGAAAGCCAGCAGAAATACCTTAACTTCCTGCGCATGGAAGAAAGTCTCACCTCCACCAACACTGATTCCAATGGCCGGCTGACAAGCAGAAGATGAGAACTAGAAAAAAACCACAGCTTTGCTCCATGGATATTTAGGAGGGATTCAGAGAAACCTCCCAGTCTACGGGGAAAAACACCTTTAATATTGGACCATACTAAGCTAAGCTCTTGAAGAGCCAAGCATGAACTGCACAAGCATCACGGTATCTCTTCCCCTCCCTGAGTACCAGGCGATCATCATGTTCCGGTTGGAATTGCTCAGCGTAAGCCTATCTGGACCACACATCATGCCAACAAGTAGGCAGGCAGCAGTTTCTGGAAATGGGATACTATCAATCGAATCCTATGAAATACAGCACCTCTTCTTCTCAGAGTGCAATATAATCCCAAGACACAAGTTTAAATAGGTGGACTATCCACAGAGAGGATGCCATTGTACAGTCTGCTTTGCAGGGCAGAAAAAAAAGATGTCCCAGGTTACAGGGAAAAAAAGGAGAGGGGAAGGAAACAAAATATAAAAATATCCAGATGATATCCAAACAGGTTCAGTTTTCCACCCTTGTCCCTTCCCCCTCCCCCAGAAGGAGCCAGTCCTCTGCAACCAGAGGGCTGTGACACCCTGCAAAAGAGGTGGTAAATGTGGACGTACTTTAACAGTACTGAGATCCATGGGGTGTTTGATAATATCATGATAGTCATGTAATTCCAAGGCCTCTGCATCAACAGGCTTGTAAAAGGGCCATGCATAGGCTGCGTGCTTCTTTGAGAGCATCTCCTTGAGAATGCTGTCACAGTACTTGAGGTGCTCAGAGAGTTTGCCCTTCTTCCCTGCATGCTGGGGGACCTCTCCATCTTCAAGGTCTTTCTTTGGTGGTTTGATGGGCCGGCCGCCGCTCTCCCGTCGAGCGATGATTTTGGCCTGCTTGGGGTCCGAGAGGGGCGTGGGTGACTCGCTTCGGCTGGCAGTGATCGCGGAGGTGGTGGGGGTTGTCGTGTCCGCTTTCCGTTTCACTCCCTTTTTCTGAAACAGCAGATGGACAGGCCTCATGAGTACGTGCCCAGCTCTTCTGCTATGCTAGCAGAAAACTAGCACAATTCATCCCTATTTTTGAGATCTGCCTGTCCCCTGACAGAAAATACAATTACTTCACTGGGATAAATGGGACTTGTGACTAGAGGCTTCAACACACAATTCAGTGACTACAACACGATGTATTACTACATGTCATCTGAGCCACAGTAACCAGCCATTTGCACATCTCCAACCCAACCCCAAACATGATGCAAAATGTGTTAGCTCTATGTATTTCACTGAGATTTAAACTAAGGACTCTTACCTCATGTTTGCCAAGGGAAAGGAGTGCGCCCAGTCGATTACTGCAGCTCAGCTGATGCATCGTGACTTAGTAAGTGTCAGTAACTTAACCACATGTCTGAGTCCCCAGTGGCAGGATCAGGCTATAAGTTCTGAACCAAAGCATATTAATCACCAAAGACCCATGAGCCCTCACTCCCTTGTATTTAGTGGGTGTGCTAAGGTAGATTGCTTATTATGGACCAGAGCAAGAATTTAATGATTTTGCCTTAAGCAAATAAAACCTCTCACACATAAATTCAAGCTGTGACTGTCCAGTCAGCTCTCTCTTGTGGTCCTATGAAGGATTTATTTCTCTGGAGAGAGAGAGAAAGGGGGAAAAAAGTTCCTTAGGGAAATCTAAGGGAAATCTTAAGTAAATCCCAAGCAGAATTACTTTTGCAGTGTGTATTTGGCAAACTCACTTCTGGCTTCATCCTTGAATTATAAAATTAAATTGATTCTCAGAAGCAAGTTATTTGGACAGAAACTGAAGTATGAGACAGGCTTCTGAGGAGGACAGCTTAGCTGCAAGAGGATCTGACTTAATAAGCAAAACAATTCTGTGGCTCTGCTGGCCCATGGAACCTCACATCAGAGAACACCAATACTGTCGCAGTCAACTTCCCAATTTTGGGGGGGCGGATGGACGGGACAGGGAGGACTTTCTCTGAGCCATGCTTTCATCATTTTTAAAGCAATACACAGCTTGCTAGAAAATTCTGATTATTTAGAGCAACGCTTTCATATACCCATAAATTAACATAGTAAATAGCAAAACACCAATGGCAACTCCCAGAAAATTCCTCAGTAAGGAAGACAGAACTAATGCACCCAAAACCTGCAGGCAACATCGGTCTCCTCTAACTGGAGTGACAGGCTTGTCTTGAACTGGTTTATGGCAGAGAGGAACATTCCTAGTGCTGGAGTCTGCAAACCTTAAAGGAATAGTCCCAGTACAATCAGGGGGTCAGTTACAGAGGGAAGAGATGCTTTGGGCTATATGGTGCAAAATGGGGGAAACCTCCAACAGCCTTCTGGTTCATGGAGCATCAGCACTGGCTAAGGCTATGGTCAGATGAGAGCTTGTAACCAAGTTGGAGCAATTACAGTTGACATCACCTTAGCCGGAGTGCAGTAAAAATGGCAAAACTTTTCTCAAACTCAACAGCAAGCACTTGTCTGAGCACACCCCCAAGGGACAACGATGGCCAGAGAGGCAAGGAGTCAAATGTGAAGAGAAGGAATGTACATAACCAGCAGTGAGGGGATGAAAATAAAGCACTGCTTAGCAACATTGCCTTCTGAAGAGGAAGGGGTCAAGTTCTCCATTTACCTTGACTACCGGTGGCGTAGGAGGCACCACGGGCATTATCGGAGCAGCAGGCGGAGGGGGAGCAGCGGCGGGAGGGGCAGTGACAGGCGGGACATTAGCAGTGATGGTTGGCACAGGGGTGGCAGCAATGACGGGCGTCTGAGACACGGCTGGAGGGACGTTCTGGAACGGGGCCGGCGGGGAGACGGAAGACACGGCCACTGCTTGCTGCGCTCCTTTCAAACGACAAAGTGAAAACACACTGCAATGTATTGACGGTTACAGGTGCCGACAAGACATTGGGAACAAAGTGACACTGGTGCCCCTGGACTGTGCAATCATGGTCTTGCCAAAAAGCTCCCAGTCCAGGGCCACAGGAAGAGCACAAAGGACACAGTGTGATTTGCTTGGTGCTGTTACCCAGGGGTCAACAAAAAATGAGAAATCACTGACCTAAGTCCTCGTACCATGAGCTTTAGGCCAGCCGCATGCAAGCAAAATACTTCGAGCTTTGCATGTGAGGTGTTGCTCTGGGACAGTCTTCACCCCTCTCGTGCTCTCAGAGCAACCCTGCACTCCACAAAAGAGCAGGAGCGCAAGGAGAGGGAGAGGAGGGAGATGACTCTTTTGGACAGCTGCTGTCCTGCACAGACTGAGGTCTGGAAGTGTTTTTACTATGCATGACAAATGGTAACAACCACTCCCCTACTGCCAGCTAAACACCCAAGAGTCCAAAGCACTTCAGATTTGCCACAAGGTATACAACGAAAGAAACAGAGCTGGGAGTAGAGCCCACGTCTCCTGATAGCCAGGCAAATGTCTTTTATGCTACAACTGCACTGTTAAAGAACAGCCTACTAGTGTAAAGTTAAGGGGGACAAATCTAGTAACTAATAACCAAAGTAGCAGTACTCCTCTATGGTTTTATAGCAACTTTTATCAAGGGATGCTGAAAAGACACATCATCACAAATTTCTCTGAGCTCAGATGAAGTTGTAGCTCCATTTGGCACCTAAGATATAGCAAAACAAAGAGAACAATTGACTTTCCCAGAGCAACAATTAGACCTTGTTCACAGAAAAAAAAATGGCAACAGTTTAACTCAGCCCACACAAGCTCCTTTATGAACTGTTTTACCGTGCTTACAGACATTCTAGTCCTAAATCCATTTAAAATCAACTCTAGGTAAGCTGAACTAAATTTAGTTTCTACTGATACGCAATGGTCCACACAGCTTTCTGCAATGGCTTAATAAATCCTTTCCGCTGATCAAATTTTATTCTATGATGTCACAACCTTGCGTGCAAAAGAAAAGTGTTATATGGGGCTTAAGGGATTGGCAAGATTTAAGTCCAAGTCTCTGCTGTGTCAGACTTCTGCCAGGACCTCGGGTGAGCTGTATAAACCTAGGTCGATAAAGGCATTCCACGCCATGGTCTGTCACTTGCAGCAGACTGACATGGCTAACTACCTTGCCTCTTCTTGCCTTGGTTTCTTCTTTGCATACAGGAAGCAACCGCATTGCCCTCCCTCACCGAAGTGCTGCGTGGATGGGGAAGTCACAGATGGTATGATGTTTGTATGACAAATGCAGCATGGCCTTAAGACAGACAAGCCCTGAAACACTGGGTGAACATTATCTAGACATCTCGCACTTGCCTCCACTGCTTTAACTGTCAGACTACATGCTCCCCTTCTTTGCAAAGCCAGGCAGCTTGAAAGGTGGGTCAGGCCTCAGCAACAGGCTCGTAACATTTACTGCCACTGGATCGGGTTAATACCTGCACTCTGTGTGCCCGCTGATGGCTTGCGACCTTTGCCTTTAGGAACTGGGGGTAATAATTCGACTTCCTCCTGAGGCATCTGGGCCACTTTCTGCAGAAATATCTTCTCCAGGGCTTGGGCCATGAGGACGATGTCATCTGTGGGCTGCAGAAAGAAGAATACAAGCCCATGCTGTATCATCCATATATTAGAAGCAGAGAGCTTCAAGATCAGATTTTGAAATCCCCAATGACACCGCCCTTGAAATAAATGATAGTATCCAAGCTCCAACAATAGACAGACTGGCTCTTCTCCCTCGTCGCATGCTACCCTCCTGCTCTTCTATTCTGGTCTAGCATGCAATAATTACAGCCTCTAAATATGCCGCATTCAGAGTTATCAGGACTTCCAGTAGGAGCCTGATAACTAGCATCCCGTGCATCAGCGTGGAAGCAGCAAACTGCAACAGATGAGCTGTCCTCCTCTGCTTGCCAGCAGGTCCGAGAGAAGAGTGTAAACACATAGTCTGTGGCTCAAACTAATTAATTTGTTTATTATTGTTCTCCAGTATGGGTCAATGATGACAAACCATTGTAGAAAACATAATACAAAGAATACAGGCTTTTAACAACCTAACAAAACAGCAAACAAGCCAAACCCAAAATAATAATAATAAGCAATCTAAAGGTGTGCAAGTATGGATGAGACATAGGCAGAGAACAGAGTTATACTTCCTGAACTGCTCTCTGCTGCTAAGAGATACTATTTACTGCTAGACAGCCAGTGTAACACACAGTACTAATACCCCACATAACACCTACAAAGCACTGCACAAACTTCAGCTCACCTTAAAGAATTCCCAACCGGAAATAAAAGGAGTAAAAACTTGCTACATAACTCCAAAGCAGAAATCTACCTATAATTAAGAGGCACATCTGCCATTTTAACTAGGCTGGGGAAGACAGACACAGCACAAGCAAGACAGCTTTGTGCATTTCAAGTAACATGGTTGCGATTAGTGGCATTTCAAATCCTTGCAAGGAGGGCCCGGAGCACAGCAGAGCTGGCCCTGTTCAAAACCTGCACTATAAAAGTTGTAAGGTGAGTCTTTTCTAGGCAGTGCCCCAGCTACACTCTTGTCTGGGCTCTTTACCTTGTTATAAATGTAACAATTTGTAAACATGGTGTTGAAATCCTGCATACATTCACTGGCACTCCAGTAATAGTTATGTTCCAGGCGCTTCTTGATCGTCCCCATGTCCATGGGGTTTTTTATTATTTTGTGATAATCCTGTTGGAGAAACAGGAAAGACGTTACATCTCCTGATATGCGGAGAGTGTTGTTCACATCTCCCTCTAGTCCCAGCTTTCTCCTCATTCCCCCTCCCAAAAAACACATCCCCAAATTTTTGTGGAAATCGCAAATACCATCTCTGCTTTCATTTATTTTCTAATTTGTAGCCTTTTAGTCTATCATTATTATGAACTTGACTACAAAGCACAAGAACTCCTTCCACAACTCTCCCCAATACACGCTCAAACATACACACACACAAACGGCTACTTGGACATGACCAGCTTTTTATACAGCTGGACTGGGAAGGCACCAAGAGTAATACGTGGAAGAAAACACACTTTCTGAGCAGCTCTCCCTGGAAGCTGTTTGCAGTCTTGACACCCCTTATGAGGCTCTAGGTGCCATTCTGGATTGTGCCGCAGAGTGTGACGGTGCCACACTCAACAGCCAGACTAACGCTGCAGCGATGTGCTCCATGCTCGCATGGGACCAGAAGTCGGGGCAGCAGGGTCAGCACTACCTTTGGCAGGGTGTTTGGCAGGTGGATTGGCTGCAATTTAGAAAACAGCATTTCTGCCTCCCTTTTTAAAAGACTGCCTCTGGCACTTATAGGAGTTTATCAGTTCCAGCACTGGCTAAAACTGTGCTAAAAGTTTCAGTCTCTCTTTTAAGGGTATTTCAACCCTTAAGACTTCCACATGTTAATCTAGTTTCTCTCAGGGCTGGTCTCAAGCATCTGTGATCAGCCTGGAGACGCTCTAGGCATGCAAGGTTATATGCTGTAATTTTCTCATTCTGCAGAAGAGCAGCAAGCCTTCTGGCTGCAGGTGCACACGGAGCCATGTACAGCCACTGGCAACTCTCTGAGCCCAACCCTCAAGCACGACCCAAGACACCAATATTTCCACGCAAGGCACGCTAGGGCAGAAAAGACAATCCTGCTGGCTACTGGGCTTGCACATATTTAGGCCACACATGAAAAACAACTATTCTTCCAACTGCCTGCTCCTTTACATTTTCTGGTAACCTGCCCTAAAACCACCTCAAAATGCCTCACTGAGAAACCAAATCCACAAAAAGAAGATACAAAGGAGCACAGACCTAGAGAAATATCATACAACTGTTAAGTGTTTTACTCTTTTGGCTAGCACTTTAAATAGTACCCATCAACAACATTACAGAGTTCAAAAGACTCCTGATCCAGTCCATAAAATTGGGTTATAACCTGGGGTAACTGGAGCTCTCCCGACCTTACATCCCAGAACCATGCTCCCTCAAATCCTACATGCAACCCTCTTGCTCAAAGCAGCCGGAGTTAATTTGCAGTGGGCTGCCTGGCTGAGCAGACAGCAGGGTGGATGGTGGTGGTGTCCGTATTTAAGCGAAGCAGGTGAGTAGGGGTATGCCTCCACTGCTGAGTTTTTACACCCTACAGGACCCCTTTGAAGAGGTGAAGAGCGTGTGGCTCTGTTCCCTGGAAGAAAGCAGCTTAGTAAACTTTGGTCATTTATGAATAACCGGGCTGTATCTTGTACTATCTGGTCTGACAGAGACAGTATATATCATCAGGCACAGGAGGCAGATGGGTAACTGCAACTGTTCTGTTATTTCTACTTCCAGTACAGGATTTGAAAATATCTAGCTCCAAAGTATCCTTGGTAATTAACTTCTCCTGTCTTCCTCAACACTGCAGTCCGTGGCAAATCCAGGAAAGCCTCTTGGAAACACAAGTTATGTTGAGCCCAACGCCAAATGCTCAGAAGAGCGTGGGCTTCAAGGCTCTCACTCAAATTGGACACAGGTGGGATAAGGGGTGAAGACACATAAAAGTAACCAGAGGTAAGCTACAAACAAAGCACTATGCTTCAGACACTCTAAGACAGCTTGCCTGTGTGCTCTTCTATTGTCTCACTAATTGAGAAGTAGTTTTTTCCTTCAGAGACCTGCACCACTCCAGCTCTGAAAGACATCGTCTTCTAATTCAGCGAGTCTAAGAGGATTCAAGGAAATCCCCAAGAGCAACCTAACCATTCTGATCCAGTGATCACAAAACTGATCTCACCAACACAAAGCTTTCTAAGAACAGAATACCGAGCAGAAGATGAGAGATACGTACCGGCAAATTCAATTTAATTGCATCAACAGGTTGGTAGAAAGGCCAAGCAAACTGATGCTTCCACAAGGTCTTTACCACAACATTTTGCATATATTGCAATTGGTTGGTCTTCCGGCCAGGCTTATTAGGATTAGTGACCTCCGGAGGCGGCGGATTCACAGGGCCCTGAGGAGCCTGGATTGCTGATGTGACTGTCGACATTTTCCTGCTCTTGCTCTCACTCGCTGTCACAGCAGCAACAACTGGGAGATTTTCTTTCTTCCTTTATGCTCCCTGAACGGGACTGACATCCCATTTCCAGGGTCCAACCATACAACCTAGATCAAATGAGAGAAAGAGGACAATATGTACATACAGATGAAGTAGGCATGTTAAGACACTTCTGCTGCTGGTATTTTGAACTCAGGCTCTTTAGTCCGTCTGCTTCATTCCCTGTAACACACTTTATCCTGATGATGGGCATAGTTCAAGTACGAAGAGACAGTGGAACAGCAATTCCCAAATGCAAAGCCTGCAGAGAGCCAGTAAGCTTCACAGGTCTAGTTCTTGCTTCATCTGGCTCAGAGAGCATCTTTGTGCAAAGAAAACACATGGGGTAGCATAAGAATACAGTTAGGGAATACCACTAGGATGTAATGCAGAGACTCCCATGAATGTGCTGATCCAAGCTAGTAAATCTGTAGCTTGCAGCTCCATGTGAACTTAACTGCATTGCCTCTAGACCTATGCTGGCTGGCACTGAGTCAGCTTACAAGTGTCTACATGGGTGCAATGGTTAGTCTAAAATCCCATAATCAAGAGCGGACGACAGCTGTCAGAGGACCTCGATCCAGAGAAATGAAAGAAGGGGCAGAGGGAGGTGCTGTGAACAGTTGTGAATAAAAGGTGTCACCAGAAACATCCTAACTTGAAGTGATCTGCACTTTGAATCTCATGCATGTCTTACTATGTCCCTTACTACACGAACCTGACTGGGCCCTCAGTTTCTTATGGAAGTCTCAAGATACGGGCTCAATATAAATAATAATTAATATTATACTTATATCCCATGACCTGGCTAAGAGAGCACTGCCATGGTCTCTCTTAAAGGCACATATGAAATACAGAAAAATACACAAACTCCATTATTGTATTCTATTTTTTCCCCAGGAAACTGCAGGGAAAAAAATGGTCTAGTATCACTGTGTCTTGTATACCATATGGTAAACAGCTTTGCTATGTCATCTTCCATAAACATTTGATATTTCAATTCACATCAGGACTGCAGCTACTCTTCTCATGGCAAACAGACCACAACCACTTTCTAGAGGCAAATTATTTCAAATACGTTCTGAAAGCCACAGAAATACTCTGACATATGCTTCTTGGTTGCACAGAGAAACATGAGCAGAGACAGAAGCAGCAGTAATACAGAAGTAGGAGAGAGCAGTAAGACATCCCAGGGAAAAAAACAAACAAAAACCTCCTCTTTGATACATCCCTAATCATCTTTACTAAGTATCTGGACTAAATATAGAATATCAACTTACACTTTGAGTTGCTGATTAGATGATGGCAAAAAGTAAACATATACCTAATTTGGGGGAATTCTACAAAAATAGATGTGTACAAACATAAACAGATCTGCAGCAGAGAGGGATGTTTAAATATCGGTCTTCTCAGGCTTGTCCAGGTAGCAGATGCACTTGCATTCTGGAGGCCAGCTGCTGCCCCAGCAGCTCTGTAACTAGGAGGACACTCCAGCACCCCGGTGACATTGTGGCACAGGGAACCAGGCCATAAAGCTGCAGGTGCTCTGGGTGCCACAGCCATCGGGGACACCTGAGTGCTCTGGGTGCCGCAGCCATTGGGGACACCTTGCCATGGACCAGTTTGGCTTGGTTCACAGATGTCCCTGGCTCCAGAAACCAGATCTGTGGGGGTTTTTTGATGTTTTTTGTTGTTGTTTGTTTTTGGGGTTTTTTGGGGGTTTTGTTTGTTTGTTTGGGGTTTTTTTGTTTTGTTTGGGGGTTTTTTAGAGTTAATTATATAGTTAATTTTTTATAGTGCTTCTATGGAAAATGAAATTGTTAAAAACCTAAAACAAATCTGTGTGTGAGTGTGCGTGCTTATGTGTGCAGGGAACAGACAAGACCAGTTATGACTCTGGTACCGTCCATTCACCAGACCCATTATATTCCAAGGATGGAGAAAAAGCAGAGATGACAGTAAGACTTTCTTGTGCCATGTATATGGCACAAGTACAGATTCAGAATCGGCCCAGAATCGGGCCTCTGGTCCCTATTCTTTGATAATTCAAGAGCCCAGCTTAGTAGTTCAAAAAGGATAGTTTCTGTTCCCCAGTCCTCTCATCTGATCGTGCTGGTTGTGTCGCTGTTGGCAGGCAGCGTGACCACCAAGCAGCCAAGAGGGATGCTGGCATCCTCTGGGCAAGGAATTTCAAAAGTAGGATGTTACTTGGGATTTCAGATTGGAAGAAACTGGGGAAAACATTTTCTCCTGAAGTTCGATCAACTCAAAGCAGCAGGAGAAATACTGCAAAATGCAATCTTCAGACCAAGGTGGGGGGGATTATTAAAGAATTAAAAAGAAGAGAAAAAGATAATTGGGAAGTTTTACTCAGTCTCCTTCTGGGCAGCTCTCTGCATGGATTTCAGACCCCAAGGCCACCATCTGAGTGTATGCAATGCTGACTGCAGACCCCTGGTGACCACCATTGAAGCATGTGGTTTGCTGTCTTCTTGATTAACAAACTGAATCCAATGCAAGGATTGACGGGAAATAAAACACCCACAGACAGCAGTTCCTACTGCTATAGAGCATATCAGTCACAAGTTTGAAACTATGCAGTGTAACTTAACCTAAGTTATGCAGTGTTAAATAACCTAAGGTTAAACAGAACTATGCTCTTTTCATTTGAATTTCCTGATGTCCTCCTACCTCTCAAACTCCATTTGATAAGGTTTTTTTAAAATTAATTTTTATTAAATCCCAGAACTGTAATTCAAAAACCACAGATCTAGCTCCTGCCTCTCCCAAACTTCCTCTCTGACCTTAGCCAAGGCGTTCAGTATCTTCACAACACAGCTCCTCATCTGTGCCATGGAGACAGTGATAGTTCCTTTCTGTCTTCATCTGCTCCACCCAGCCAGCCTGCAAACTGAGACGTGCACTGCCTCTTCACATGCACATTTTGATCATCAAACTTAAACAAGGCTTGTACAGTCCACGTAAGAGAAGCATGTAACAGTCATCAGTGACACAACTCAGAAAGGATTTTAATTAAGCACATTACCAAAAGTAGGAGGGGCAGAATCATGACAACCAACTCAGCTAGTCCTCTGACAGCTGATCCTCTTTAACTTCATGCTCCAACTCATCTGTTATTACAACCAAAAGTGGCTACAAACCCCAAACCTCCTAGCAGCACTGTCATTTAAATGCTGGATCCTGCAGCTGAAAGACAGGAATAGCTACCTGGGCTAGCTCAGCAGCGCTGGAAGTATCTGTTCCTGGCATAAATACAGCTTTAATGTGCATGTGCTTCACTGCACCCTTTTAACCCTTGGTCCATCAGCTTCCTCATCATTTGCTGGGGAAGCTGCTTTGGTATCCCATTATTCCTTAATTTTTAAAACTAAAAAATTGTTTCTACGTCCATTCCTTTACTTCTAAAGTTTCAAAATAATACTCTTTTTGTTTCAAAATAATACTCTTTTTAAGAATGTACAAAGCAGGATTATGGGGAACCTGGAAGCTGAGGGTGCAAATGCTATGGAAACATCCACAAGTGTATGACATTGAATTCAGAGAGGCCATGGCCCTGCCTGAGAAATCTACTAGTTGTCAGACGTCATTTATCAAATGAGGAAAGTGAGAGGCATGACCATCTGACATCCCAACTTACCATACAAATCATGCAACATGACAGTTAAGTAGACCCACACACAAAAGCCAAGCAAGTTTACACAAATTCTCCCATAAGTAGAACCAAAATACACAGCTCTAGTCTAAGCACTTCAGCATCTACTGAAATCGCATTCGTATCAGTAACTATTTAAACTATTAGGGACCCCAGTTGTGAACCAGGACACCACTGTACAAGGTACCGTACAAGCCTGGAACGAAGACTGCCAAAACCATCCTTGGCACAGACGTCATGTGCATCTTCCAGTGAGGGTCTAAGGTTGAACTTCTTTTAGCCCTAGAGTAATGATTTCTTAAATTTAAATTTTTAAATTACTACTTATCCTGTTCCTCAGACCTGTAATGTTCAAGTAACAGAAGCTATTCTTCATTTTTCTGGCTGCACATGTACAGTTTTGATATTACAAATTCAAAGTACACCCTTTTGTAGTCATACATGACGAGTGTACACTGCTTCCCAGATTGTGCATTTCTCCTCCTCCTTACTCATCCCAGTCTGATACGATAACTAAAAGCAAAACCCAAACTCTCAAATAAATCTTGCTTCTCTGGAGTTTAAGTCTGTCCTTTTGTGATAAGCTGCAACCTCAGTGCGGCATCCAGCAAAGCTATGGGGTTTGGCTTATCCCTCAGCCAAACCAGTCATCAAAAAAACCCAGCTAGGTTGGAAGGATTATTTTTTTTTTTAAAAAAAACTTTTCTTTCACTGAGTTGCTTGGATGGGTCAGTCAGTGGACAGATAGTTGGCATGGAGAAAACATGTTAATAATTCCCTGTACTAGCAGGATAACATTCTACTCAGCTGATGCAGCCCACAGACTGTCTGCAGTGGTGGAGACTATTTTAAAAGAAGCTATAAAGCCCCATGAAATGTGCACTGTGCCAGTAAGCCTGCTGCTTCAGCTAACGGTTCTGCCACTTCCTTTGGCAGCGCCGAACATTTAACGGATGGCTCACTCCCTTGCTGCTGTTTGTGCAGTACAGGATAGTATTTGTTTTGATTGCAAAATTAGAAGGTAGCAAGCTTTATGTTAGCATGTGAGCCTGGAAACTCTTTTTTTTTTTTTTTCCCCTTTGATATAGTATTTCTGCATGGTTACTTGGACACTGATCAAAAACTGGCACAATTCCAGAAACAGCAATATAAATCTTCCCCCATCAGGGAAAATTATCAAGTTGAAGAGATGTTCCTTGACCTCATCTTTATCTCCACATTATTATTTACATTACAGTAGCACATGGAGGCAGTGCAGAGACCAAGGTCCCTCAGCACTTAGCACTCTGCAGACACACAGTAAGACCACCTTCCTACCTCGAAGAGCTGGTGCTCACAACTCACGCTTCACACTGTAGTGAAGCGACCTGCCTGGGGTCACGCAGCAAGCCTGCAGCGGAGCTGAGAGCAGAGCCCTGAAGCCCAGCCAGTGCCTATCCCCAGTTTCATTAGTCAGCCCGTCAGAGAAACAGTACCCGCTCATGCAGGCGTGAAAGGCAGCAACTGAGCCTTTCTGAAGGTAGGAGGGAGCCAGCAGCCAGAACCACACTGAGACAGCAGGGCAGCTGGAACAGGCATCCTCACACTGCTGCTCCAAGCACTACTCCCCCGCATAGGCTCCTTGCAGCCACCAAAGCAGGCGCTCGGTCCCTTTTTCCCGACAGCAGCAATAGCTGGAAGCCTGGTCAGATTTGCCACCATATGCTACTCCCCATCTCAGAGAAGCAGCAGGCCCATGATCATCTTGCCCAGACTTTCTTATAACTGCAGGAGAGGTTTAGCACACTACTACTACCCCTCGCACAACCTTCATGTCAGATAAGATTATGAATTGAGGGTAGTTGTACCCATTTCATTCTACAGTGGGCTACACCACCACTCCTCCAGGCTCCTCAAGAGGAAACAAAGCTGGTAGATGTCCTCCTTTTCCTCCTGCTCTGCATTCCTTTCCCTTCCCAGCCTCATGTAGGAATTGAGCTTCAGGCAGCTTTCACTACCTACTAACTCCATGTCAGCAGGGATGTTCTCTTCAAACTCAAGGGATCTGCGATTTGAGACCAAGACTTGAGGACAGACGAGTTGCTTTATCAGCCAACGCTGTCTTGGCAGACACACTGACACTATACCCAATATGCCACCCCCTCAAGACCTGAGGATGAAGCATTTGCATTTGGCTCCACTGCAGGAAACGGGAATTTGGCTTGTGAGTGCCCCTATGGCACACTGAAGCTTTGCACTCTGAAAGTCCATTCAGCTGTCCTCATTGTCTCCCACATCATTAATTCCACACATCAGAGATTTGCTTTTCATGCATATTATTTTGAGCACAGCCCCAATAACATCCTGAGACTGGGAGATGCAAGATGTGTCCTTAACTTACCTCTGCATGAGGGAGGAAAACAGATCACAGAAGATTAAGTCAGTTCCTTGGCTTTTGACTTGGTTAGTTTAATGCTCATCAGATTATACAGATGGATTTCCCACCCTTGGTCTCTCCTTGGCTATTACAAGAGCAGGTGTTTCCTCAGTAAGGAGCCTGTGGGTTCTTAACCAGCACATAAGAATCATCCAGAAGTAACTGGTAATTTCAAGGGCCTTCAGTTCTGATACATACTCAGTGCTCTCTGCGTAAATCAGGCTGCTTTAAGATGTCTCACATCATGCCTTCAAACTCAGGGGTACCCAAAAGTCACTTTATCTTGACTATAAAAGCACTGGGTACTTTTATAAGCCATATTCTAGGCACCTCAGATAAAATGATGGTTGTTCTGATAATTACAGGCCAGAGTATTTCTCTCCACCAAGTTGCTAATGCCACAGAAAGCACCTTCTGATCAAAAATTTAGATGCATGTCACATACCTCCTGCAACACGCGAATCATACGGGGCTCAACTGCTTTCTAAAGGCTGCAGTTTCAAGTGCAGAGAGTGATGTTTCACATTATAACAAGTTCATTTTCCTAGCTTTGAATTTGCTTTTGAGAACAGTCTAAATAACCGGCCTCAGTAATGGATTAGATATGGTTGATCTTGTTTTGGAGTGGGGAGAAGGACAGAATGACCTCTGGACATTTTGTGCAGCCCTACTTTTTGTGGCCCTCTGAAAACATGGAAGCAAATTTTAACTCAGACGTATGTTGGTTTTGTGCAAGCTCTTGAGTTACACACAGTTTTGTTAACAAGGCTACAGGAGGAAGGAAAAGTGTGAGTACTTAAAGAGCTTAGTCTGGGTTGGATTTCTGACTGGAGGAGTTCAGCCAGCTTTGAGACCTGACTCTGCAGTAAGGACTGGACTGAGATTTCTGAAATAAAGTGAACTGCACTTGTAAAAAATCTTCCAGGAGGTACTTCAGCAAATTAACTGTGTGACCTATAATGAAAACGTTAACGAACATTTAGTTGTAGCAGTAGAAGTAAGCATCTATGAACAGGTTTCAGAGTATGTAAAGCAGCTGGTGGCTTGCACATCAACACTCTGGGAAGAGAGAGTCAAATCAACATGATGGGAATGGGTAGGTGCTTCACAGGAAAATGCTAGTGGTTGTGCCTCTCACAACAAGATACACCAATTATACTTTTATGGCAGTGGAAAAAGAAAAAGTGTTGGGCTGTTTCAGCCTTCCTTTTCATAACAGATTTGGCACAGATGGAAAAGTGTTTGGGAGAATCACAAGCCTGGGCAGAGTCTGCTCATGACATTTCTTCCTAGAGGGGAAAGGTGGAGATGCAATGAAATTACCTTACGTGACCCACAGGGTTGAACCCGCAACATCTCATAATCACAGGAAGAGCCAGAGAGAAGCCAGACAGCAGGCAGTCAAGGTTTACAGAGAAAGGAGAGAAGGTGAACCTGCTTCTGAGCATACGCTCTCTTTTATCTAGTGCACTGCAACACACTGAAAGCTTATTTGGCAGTTTCTAGCACTTGTAGGGGTTACTGCAGTCCCCCAAAAGCCCATGTGCAGCAGAAGCCCTGCAGCCTTGGACATTAGGCAAAAAGGAAGCGCTGCGAAGGTGCTGGCACATGGCCACATACCATACGAGCTCCCAACATGTCAAGAGCAGGATGGGGGGGCCAAGGGGAGGCACGAACATGGCTGAAGGCACATTGGAAGTATGGTATAAACCACAGACAGCAACTCAGTCCTCTTGTGATTCGGTAACCACTTCAAGCCCCATCCTGCGAAGCGCTAAGCAACTTTCCCCTCTCAAAAAGTTGCACAGTTTCTGTGGCTCAGGGCCTCTCCACAGAGGGTTTTGCAGACTTACCACCTACAAGATACAACTAATTGGTCAATCAAGATAAATCTCTTTCTAAGGAGGGTTTAGGCAAAGACAGAAATAAACTCAAGCTGTCCATGCTTTTTGGCCTCTCTACCTCCGTCAACCCCTTCTCTAGCTGTCCATTAGGGAGAAATAAAATGACAAAGGAGGTTAAGTGCTAGATATCTGGGGCTGGTACATCTGCTCAGACTGATCAGACTTGTGGATGCTCCCATTGTTGCAGTTACAATAGCTATGATAGCTGATCTAGTCAATGCTCTGATCTAGTCAATGCTACCTGGCCCGCCCTGAAGATACATCCTCTCACTGCAGGATTGCTGCAGAACGAGATCCCAGCTGAAGAAGTCCCATTGTACAAGCGTAAGGTGTGCAAGAGCATGGAGATCTTGTTCTCTTTCATCACGTTTCCTAAAGCACCACAAAAATAAATTGCAGCCTAGTCAAGAAGAAGAATCTCCACGTTTACATGAAAGTTGGTCACAGAGCGGGAAAAAGTCTGTGATCCCAAATTCAAACCTTGCTGATGGGCATAGCAAAAGACTCTACAGCCTCAGACACAATTTATTGAGACCAGCCAATTCTGCAAATTCAGAACTGGAATAAATGCTGTCTACTGGATGCCACCTTTGTTATTCCACCTCTCAATGTTTCTGGTATTATTATCACTTCAAATTTCACAGATGGACAGAATCTACTGTTCCATCTCTACTCACCCGTGCTTGTGCATTCAAATCCATACTTCAAGACCAATAAGAACTACAAATCCATTTCCTCACTTGGGTTCGAACCGCAGTCACCCTTTATTAGCATCCTTCATGTCAGCATTCCCAACTGCTCTGTAAGTGGGAGACTGAAACTGCGTGACGGCCTGACGTTGTAACAGGCTCAGTGGCAGGGGATCTTTAGATTCCTGCTTGCCCAGCCATCAGGCAATACTGTCACAGCGCAGAAGGAGCAAAGCAGCAAATCTCACTTGCTGAGTGCTGCTAAGAAGAAAACATACATCTGAAAGTCCAGGAGCAACAGGTCTGTCCTGGACACACCACCGAAGTGACAAGCAAGCAGGCCGAAGATGTTAATCATTTCAATACTGGATGATGATGATGAACAGTCTTAACCTGATACTCATTGGCTTCAGCAGAAGTCAGCCTAGGGTTCCTTTTGCTTACTTTCCCTTCAGGAAGCAAAATTGGTGGAAAGAAACAGATACAAATACTACTGAGCAGACAAACTGGACGAGGAAACAGGCAGCTAACCTACACCCTGTGGGAGAAAGCAAAACGTAGAGAACGTCAGGAAAAGAAAGGAGGAATGACTACAGTGAGGAGATAGGAAGTGAAAGCTTCCCATTTCATGCAGTTTGAAAATGTGCTTGACCACAGGCTACTGTTAAATGCTGCATCATACACATCCACTCTACTTTTCTGAACTACAGACTAGAACAGGGGGAGAGAAGCCCTGCTGTGGTTCATCCAGGCTTGGTCACCATTATAGTTGCCATGCAGCAACACACAGAAAGGACAACCACACACCAGGCACTGTGCAAAGACAGTACACATTGTAGGAGACTCCAGCGTCTGCTCATGACCAGACATTGCAAGTGGGATGGGGAGATGGAATAAAAGCTGGAGCCTGACTGATTGCTAGGGCAATTAATTGACACGTTAAACACCTCAACTTAACCATGTTTCATCAGGATGTGCCTAGACACCAACTGCACTATGACCAAGAGGCTCCATTGCCCTGACTAGGACCAAGCATGCACACCATCTCTGCCCCAAGGAGTGAGCAGTCCAGACAGGCCAGGAAAGAGGCACAAATTGGCAAGATGTAGTGGTCTTAAAAAGAAAAACTAGAAATAAAAAAAAAATCACCGTGCAGGTCAGTACCACAACCTACCTCCTTCAAGGCTCTGTCTCCTAATTCCCCTCTGTTCACCTATTACTTTACAGCCTACCTTCTCCAAAGCATGACTTATCCAACACATGATACTACTGCTGATTTATCCTGTGACTCCAGAAATCAGTTTTGCCAATTTCAGGTCAGCAAATCCTATTTCAGTTAAATAATTTAAAAAAACAAAAACAAAACCAAAAACAAACCAACAAACAAAAAACCAAAATAATAATAAAAAAAACCCCAAACCACATACTTTGGCACTAACCCAAGTTTCATATGATACGTGCATAACAGAAATATTTAGGTACACCCATTAACGTATAACGTGGCAACACCCGCACAGGCTTCAGAACTCCTAATGGCATTATTGTACATCTACACCCTCACGGGGTTCTCTTTTTCTGCTTTTTAAAGGATGTGATCTGCACAGTTAAACATTTGTGTTCTGGAAAAGAGAGTCTGTCCTTCCCCTTTTTAATCAGCATATGGTGCTCTGTGTACTTCTACAGTGTAAAAACAAAACCTCAAATTCACTCAGTTTGATTCAGCATACAGTGAATAAATTACACATAGTCTTTCCACAACAGGTTTTGTCATGATTGTTTCTTTTTCTGCACTTTGATTTCCAAAAAGAGAGATTATTGGACACAAAGCATTTTGAAGAAAAGGCGAAAAACAAAAAGAAAAACCCAAGAGCTCAAAAACTTCCCTGCTGGGCAGAGCATCTCCAAGCTTCTGCTATACCTGCAAAGAATTACAGAAAAGACAGCTACAAACCAGCATGCTGACACCTCAGCTCAGCTCGACACCCCATGCTGTAGGCTTGTCAGTTCCCCACTTGTAAAATGGGGACACGAATATTTTCACTACCATCTACAATTAAAGTCATTAGTGTTTTCCCATGCATTTATACGTTAATTATACATCAGTGTTAGGGTTATACCAAATTTTAAGAAAAAAAACCCCCACAAACACAAGGTGTTCAAATATCATAAATTAGGTCTCTGGAAACACTTAACTGTTCTTTACCAAGTACAACACTGATTGTCATTTGAAGAAACTGCAAAGCTAAAACTGCTATCTGATTTATCCCTTTCCCCATACTGCAGCACTCTAAACATGTTTCTAAAAGATAAACCACAACACCCGAGAGGTCCTTTTTGACACCTGTTAGGGAAGGGGGTTTAGATACAGCCAAATTCCACTTCCAACTGAATTAAGAGGCTACATCTAACATGAAGATTACCTCCTCTTAATGAAACTAAGTACAAAAAGAATTCTGAGCAAAGTAAAATACAGAGCCCCTGCAAATATCATTCAACTCCTATACATTACCTATTTAAAGGGTTGTTTTCTGCTCTGTGTACATAATAACCTATACTGCAATTCTCCCTTACAGCCCCAGTACTGCATGGCCATATATCAGCATTATTAATATCATTTACAACTGCTACAGATGTTATCCTTAGGGGCAGCTCCATGCAAACATCGACAGAGAACACAGATGTCTAGAACAGACACAGATCCGTATGTTAACTTGTTAGAGCCATTTCACAGTACATAGCAGAACCAAAGTGATTCATTAGAGGAAAATACCTTCCTTCATCAACAGACCTCCTTTGCGCACTTCTTGTGCTCCAACGCTTTCTCCTACTCAATTTTTAAATTTATTTTTATGTATTAAAATGATTAAAGTTAGTACTTTGAAAAAGAACAGATTTGGTTTAGGACAAAAAGCATTACAAGTGTAGTAAGAACGGATGAGCTGCCACTGGTTTAAATCATGCTCTGGGTTTTCAGCTACAGCGCTGCAACTTTCCCATGCAAAGCCTACCTAAATCAATATATGACAATCAAGTCAGTTTAAGGGGATGAACAACAAAGTGAAAGTGATTGAATTACCATGACATAAATATACTACTTGTTAGCTGAGCCACAGTAACATTATACTTGGTAATGGGGCAGAGTTAAGTACACCCACCCACCAAGTTAATTATCGCAGCTTAGCCGACAGAGGAGCAGTAACTTGTTACACTGTGGTAGCCCTTCATTTATGACCATCGCTCATCCCTATGCATGTTCCCCTAAACGGGTTGCACTGACTTAGCTTTATCTGTTTCCAAACCAATTTAAATGCTTTGTCTTTGAACAAGCATGTTGTTCCAGAAAAACTCAGTGTGTTAACTTAAAGCAAACATAGCCAAACAAGTGCAAAAGGCTGTATGTGGTCTAGTATTTCAGATGAAAAGTGCCTCACTGATTTTGCTAAGGTTGAGTAGATCCATAAATTTGCTCAGCTATGCAAGGAAGTTGCAGGTCAGCTAAGGTGTGAATAAACTGTGATAGCTAAGTTGCTGTCGCTTCCTGAGAGGGCATCAAAGCAGTTTCCACTGCCTGAGTTTATGCATCCGATTTAAACTCCTAAACAGTATGTGAGAAAGGAAAAATTTGGATCTTAGAGTCTATTATCCCTCCCTGTGCAGGGAGCAGAGGCTGCTAATTCAGGGGAAGAGGGGAAGGTGCTCCCTACTGCCTAACACACCCAAGGGAGGAAGGTGGTCTCCCTCCGCACATCCAGAGGAACACTGCTCTCTCCACAAACTGCTCGGGGCAGACAGACAGGCTCCTAACAGGAGGAGCTAAGTTTCCCCATGCACAGCTCCTGCTGAGAGCACCCACCGTTTAGCTTCCTGCGCAGTGAGAACAGACAAGCCCTAAGCCTCTCTTAAAGCTCCTGCATATGGATGAAGTTCAAGTCAAAGGAAGTACGACCATGACACTGTAGACACAAGTATCCTAATGTATTCCCATGTGGCTTATTCTTGCCCAGGAAAGGAACACGCTTTCAGCACACCGACTGATCCACAGTACCCACACTCAGACAAGTGCTTACTCCAGCAAAAACTTAGGGGAGCATACCCTCTTTCACGTGGCATTTTGAGGAGCTGCACTTTAACACTATTTCACAGACCACAAACAAAACTGTAGCACCAACAGAGAAGTTGCAAAAAGGCAATGCTTTCCAATAAAGAATAGCATTCTCCATTATACCCACACACAATTCTTGCACATACAGTACAGAACACACATGTGCTCAGCGTATCAGTTTCACCGTAGCCCACAGTACAGCACAGTTCCTAAACCAGCCTTGGTAAGCAAAAAGGCTACGTCCTACATTCCCTCCCAGCAAAACAGCACAGTACTGCAAACTTTGCACTTGCTTATAGCCAAACCTATTGACCAGTGCAGTTTCAGAAAACAGATTTATCTCGGCATGGCCATATTGGTGGGTTGAAAGAAAGCGTGATCCCCAACCAGGCACCCTCCATAATGTTACACAAGATAACCTGAGCAGTTGAAAAGACAAAGTTACAGAAGGAAAAATGTGCCTTTCCTTCAATACAGGTTGGGTCTGGTTACGACAGGCAAGTCACTCACACGAAGTGCATCTCTGCTCGTATATTTATGTGAGTGCATGAAGTCCCCTGCAAGGATATCAGTGCATCTGTATCAGTAAAGTGCTCCAAGTATAAACTTCAAAAGTGGAACAGCTCTCGAGGACAGGAAGGAAAACTGCAATCCTTCTCTGTCTGCCTCTCCCTTTTTAAAGGAAAGAGAGGAGCCAACAGGATCATTCCCAAAGCAGACTGGTGTCAATCAGAACTGAGTCTAAATCTCAAAGTCTGAAACTAAATGGAATCAGTTCAGCCAGAGCATTTTGCTCCAGATTGGTCCCCCATGCACAGAAATTTCACCTCATATTGTCTTTGCTACACCTGTTGCA
The DNA here is from genome assembly GCA_013401315.1 of Balaeniceps rex. Lineage (NCBI taxonomy): Eukaryota > Metazoa > Chordata > Aves > Pelecaniformes > Balaenicipitidae > Balaeniceps > Balaeniceps rex. The sequence continues at coordinate 199,935 of VYZW01037435.1, read as the reverse complement.
TTGCTGGTGGAGAGGAGAATGTCAAGCCCTGGTCCCAGCAAAGGAGTGAGGCACTCCAACAAATCTTCTCTTCTGCCCAGTTTATCCACATTGCTGAAATACATCCAGACATGATGGTGTCTTCTTATCAGACTCAAGCTGGAAAGAGACTGAGGCCCGGAAAGGCGCGAAAGGAATCCAAAATAGAGGCGAGTGTTTCTTCAGTCAGTATCTTATCAGTAGGACTGGGAGAAGGAATAAGGACTAGTAGAAAAAGCAGCACACTATGGTGAATTTCCACACTGCTCTGCAGAAGAATTTAAATCCTGTTGGCTTTAGCAACAAGTGGGTTAAAGAGTTAGCGTGCCCCAAAGTAAGTTGTTCACCTCCAACAAGCACTAATGATTGACAGAAACACACGAATGTCGCAGTAAGATACTGTGGAATGAAAAGCTCGAGATACACACATCCTTCCAAAATGTCCTGACAGCTCACTGAGCAGCACAGCAAACAATGGCTCCTTCCTAATTCCCAGAACTCTATTGCTTACAATGGTGTTCTGGGGTGTTACTGGAAAATAATGTGTCAATTTAAAAAAAAAAAAAAAAAGGCAAAACCAAAAAAACCCAACCCAACAAAACAAAAACAACACACACAACAAAACAAAACATACGGTTCATGGTAATGATTGGGAAACCCACTGTGGATTAATGAATTTTGCAAATTAGCAAAGAAGGAGCAACCAGGATTAAAGAGAAACAATAAACCACAGAGATGCAAAACACTCTTTGTTCATTTATTTAGCAAAGTGTCATTCTGTCTGCGCTGAAAGCACCTGATAACTTACCAAAGTAGACAGAGAGTAATATATTTTGTAAAAGTAATTAAGCCTTCGAAACACGAGACCTCACTACATCACTCAGCTGCTGCCGAGGAGAGGGATTTGACTCCCGAGTTGTTTGTGCTGTCAACGAGAGCGATCGAGCTCCCAGATTACTCCAGGGAGAAGGAGCGAGATTCTAGGAGTGCGGCAGGGCTTGGCTGGAAACCAACAACCCACTGCACAAGTGCCCCCCCCAAAGTTAAGATGTAAATATTAATCAGCATCTTTCATAACTTGTACCAATTAAAAGATGCATCTGTAAAAACTACAGGAAGCCCCAGCCATCACCAGGGCACACTGCTTTATCTGTGCGCCCTGCCTTTAGCTCACTGAGGCTCAGCAGGGGAAGAGACCCTCAGGTCTGGCAGACTGGATCCCCAGCCTGCAGACACGGTTTGTGGATACCAAGAAGCTCCGTTAGACTCCCCACCATTTTAGGAGATGACTGAAGGATAAAAAGTTTTAAGCACACAGTTCTTAACTCAGGAAAGAGACATTTTGCAAGATTATTAAGAACAGTGATTTAAGTCATTGTACTCAGTGCAGTTACAACAGTGCAAAGAAACACTAGCTACGAAGCCTACTGAAATACTTGCATTTGCAGACACTAACGAAATCCGCCTTCTTTAGAGACAGTAAAAAAGCACTGCTGCCTAGCATGCTGACTGACCTGCAACATCAGACTTCTTCAATATGCTTTTCTTCTAAGTATTTTTTAAACAACAAGAACTAAAGTTTTTGAAAGCACCGCAGTGCTTAAATGACAAATTTTCTTTCCAGAAGCAGTGGAGCCTACTTTTTATTTGAAGTTAATGGAACTAACACTCCAAAGTCAGTTTTGAGAACAAGCCTTAGACACTTTACATTGAACGTGCATTCTTATTTAATTTAAACTCTGCATGTATAGGTCACTAAAACTAAAAAGCCTTTCATTGGAATAGCTACTGTCTCAGCACTGAGCACTATATAGGCAGCGAGTATACAAAACAATATTGCAATCAAGCTTATGCTGAACGTTGAATAAGACAGTTACCCTCTGCCCAACCCTTTTATTAAGCATTGTCTCAAAGCACTAAACACATGCATGAGTGAGTATTTTTAACCAGTGTTGACTAAAGAGAAAGAAATATACAATCTTAGCATTTCTTCTTTCCAAAAAGGAAGGCTTTGAGGTCAGGAGTTACTTTGTTTCAGCGGGAGCCTCCCAGCGTATTATTAAAAACTCCCTAAACTTCGGTGCTAACAAAATAAGACACACAGCAGCCTGCTAGTGCTGCGATCTGCAGACTAGGAGGCAGGACTTTGCATTTACAGTACACTCAAGCGGCTGGGTAGTTGTAAGCAATACAGATCGGGGGTTTTTTTGCTTGTAAAGCAACCAGACTGCTTTTGGGATTTGTTTGTTTTGAGTGATACGTATTTATTCTGCACTTCTCACCCATATACTGCAGCACATACAGTAGTCACCAAGTCCTCTAATACCTTGACTGTGTGAATTAACAAGAGTTTCAGCTTTAAACCTAAATTTGCAGTTTAATTTAGAGACACCCCCTCAGCACACTCACGTATATTGAACACATTAAAAATACTAACAAGCATTTTAAAAAACCACTTCTCTATTCCCAGCAAGGAACAGCAGGTGTGCTTTGCTAATTGTGTTACCCCCCAACCTACTATTTACTAGTGTCAGGGAACTTCACATGCAAAAAAAAAAAATATATATATTAAAAAACATTCAAAGTATTAGTGAAGCCATCGTATTTGCTTATCCAAGAAAGTTTATTTTAGTAACTTTTGATTCCTGAAGACATCAACAGAAAGGTATATCCACACGACAGAATTGTCACAGAACATTTAGCACGAACCTTACAGAATGCATGCTCCACGTTGTCAAAAGTCATTTCTGTAGGAAACACATTACCTATTAACACCCTGCAAGACTGAACCATGTAGCTTAAAGACGCGCACAGATCTGCGACCTGAACACTGCAGCTTTGTTTGAAAGTGAAACCAAGCAGGCTACAAATAATGCTCTATCCCCAGCACCCTGGGAGGTGCAAAAAGCAAACAAGTAGTATAAACGGAGGAAAAGTACGACTGAGTTTTGAAGTTTTACATTTTATTATCGGTAGCATTATTTATAGCGTGACACCTCTATATATAAATCTGTGATCTGCGTTTCTTTTTACACCGATAAAGCATATCAAGTTTAGGCAACGAACCCTTGGTTTCCATTTATTTGCGAAAGTTCGGTAAACACCAGATTATTTACACGAGCGAAGAAGCTGTATATATACATACAGACACAAATACACGCATACGGACACGGACAACACACGAAACGCGCACTTTTCAGCGCACCATACGCAGCCTGCTCAGACCTTTTTCCAGCTCACAAGCCAGCGACCCGGACGGCGGCGGGGGCAGAGGGAAATGGCCGGGAGCAGACCGGCGCTCTCCCAGGGCGCGGGGCCGCCGCCAAGCCCCGCTCCGCGCCCCGAGCCCGGCCGCTCGCCGCCGCCGGAGACCGGGAGCCGCGCACCGCCGGGAGCGGGGGCTTGCTGCTGCTGCTGCCGCCTAGTNTGATCTTTGTGTTGTCGTGCCCCCCTTCTTTTTTTCTTTTTTTTTTTTTCTCTTTCTTTCTTGTTTTTAAGGGCGCCTGCAGCCCTCCTTTTCCTCGCCCCTAATTTCCCCCTTCAAAAGATGGCGGGCAGAGAGAGCGAGCGAGGGAAAGCGAGCGAGAGAGGGGGAAGAAGAAAAACAACAAAAAAAATAGGAAAGAAAGAAAGAAAACCGCTCTTGCGTGGGGGCGCGGGGCTCCGCGGGGCCAGGGCTGCGCCCGTCCGGGGCGTCTTCGGGCGCTCGGCGAGAAGGGGAGGGGGGAGCAGAAGATGGAGAAGAAGCGGCAGAAGAAGAAGAAGAAAAGGGTGGGCAGGAGCGGCGGGGCCGGGAGGAAATCAATGGCCAGGCTGCAGCCAGCCCCGCCGCGCTTTGTTGCATTGTCGCGGCGCACAAAGGCTGCGGGGCCGCGGGGAGCGACGCGGGGCTCTAGCAAGAAGGAGCAGAAGAAGAGAGGAGGGGGGGAGAAAAAAAAAAAAAATCAGCATTGGCCTTTCCCAAGTGGGTTTTGCTTTCCTCCCCCTTCTTCCCCGGCCCCCCTCCCTCCAGAAACCATGTCCCAGTGCTAGCAACGCACACCCAAGCATCTAACAAATAAAGGGAAAGATTAAATAGATTACTTTGCCCCGGCAGCTCCAGCAACGTTTGCCTTATAGTCCCTCCAGTTGCTCTTCTTTTTATCCTCGGCAAGGCAGTATAATAGATGCGCTAAGGCGCCCGAGAGCTCATGCGCCGGGGCGCAAGGCCATGTGGGGACGGTAGTCCCGGGCCGGGCCGGGGGAGAGGCGGCCGCCGGCCCCCGGACTACAAGTCCCAGAAGCCGGCCGGTCCGTCCCCCCCCAGCCGCCCGCTCCCTCCCCGGGCCGGCGGGTAGGGGAGAGAACCAGCAGGGGTGATGGCCCGGGCAGCGGGCGGCGGGCGAAGGCGCTGCCCCCGGCGGGGAAAACGCCTCGCGTGGTTTCGTGGGGGGGAACCGCGATAAAAACCCGCAGGGAGGTGGCGGCTGGCGGGTTCCCCCCGGGCAGACGTTGCCGGGGAAAATCCCGGCTTCCCCCCTCCGCCCGCCGTCGCGCCTCTCGGGCTCTGAAGGGACAACGAGAGCCCTTAAAAGTGCAACTGGAAACGTGCGGGTCCCCCTCGGCTCCGTGGCTGAAATCCACGCAGGGTCACGCGTGCTGCAGGAGACCGAGTTTTAAATCACAACAGCGGGAGCTGGCTTGCTCGTTTCCCCCCCCCCTTTTTTTTTTTTAAATCGCAGTTTGCATTGGGTAATACGCTCTCGCATTTATTACGCAACAACTAATACGAGCCGCAATAAAAATAGAACACCGCCGATGCAAGTAGTAAGTAGCAAAAAAAAAAAAAATCCATTAAGAAAACCCACAACCTGATGTAGTTTGTACTGTTTAGTGCATTTCATAATATTGTCAACTGCTGGAAGTGACAAGAAAAATAATCTAACTTATACAATAAAAACAGAATATGAATTTTACAAACCTACCCACCATAAGAGCATCAACAAACACGAGCACTGTCACAAACACTTCCAAATAACAGACCAACACAGCCTATATCCTGAAACAAATCTACAAATGCAAATAGAAGTTTTTAAAAAAACCCACCCTGTTACAACCCCAAATACGATTCAATTGCTGCAGCACAAAAAGAAAGAAAAAAAAATAGAACTGTTGGAAAATAAACGAGTCCAGGGGAAACATTTCAGTGCCAACATAAAATAAGAAGTAGTTACAGGATTTCTCTGTGGACACATATGCCAGCAGAGGCTGCCACGCTGCCTGTTACAGACAGCCATGCGGTGATGCCAATTAATAAGTCAGTTTATTGTAACCATAAGGTGAAGGCAGTTTCACTGGAAGACCTTATTTCCAGAAGATTAGCTTTTGAAAAACGTGACCAATGGGACTGAAATTGCTCAGGAGGTCCAATATAATCGGCAAGACTGGGTTTTGTACAGGCAAGAAGACATGCTTAGGAAAATTCCACTTAGCCAGGCTTGTGGCTGCCTCAGGATGAAACCAAAGTTGTGCATATGCCTTAACTGAACTCAAGAAAAAGTACTTTTTTGCACTCAACTTCAAGGCTTGTGCGAATACAGGAACTAGAAACTCACTCACAGCCGTACCGCTCTTGGATGTACTTACTTTGTAAGACAGAATTGGAAGTTGCATCTGCATCAACAGCCAAACCCCACACTTGGTCTGTGTGACACCTGGGCTTCCCTCCTGCAAAGCTGACCTTTCGGACTTGACCATCAAGTACCCGACAGCCACTTCAGTGCCCTCTGCACCCAGAGCACATGGTCTCTGTGGCAACACAGAGCACACAAGTGGTAAGAAAAAGGTACATTCTGGGTCTTCTTAAGGGGAACAGCCACACTTCACAAGCTGGTGTTCACTAAACCTGCCCTGCGTCTGGTCATCATATGTTCCACGTTGTCAGACTGAGCGAGGAAATCCCTTTGAGACACCACCTGAACTCCGCCCTGCCTAAAAGTGTCCTAGATACTGGATATTGGGGATATAGGGAAGAACAGGATTTTGAGTGCAGGGCACTTTTTACCATCATTCCGCCGTATTCCCATTTTCAAGACAATTCTAAAAGAGTACATGTGTATCAAAGCATTTGAGAGCTAAAGAGTACCAGGTCAGTTCTTTCGAATGCACTGTCCTGCATGCCTGATCCACACGGATAAGTGGGGTATAAATTTATGAATGCTGTAACATACACAGACACCAAATCATGAGCACGACCAAAGAGCCCCTAAATGAAAACTGCTGCCACTTTAGGCATGGGGGCTGGGAAAAGTTGGCAGGCTGAAGCTTTCTAAGGGAGGGGGCAGGGAGTAATCAGCTGAGTATTCATTATGAACACTAGGGAAAATGTACATCTTTCACTCTAAAGACTCATTTTCAGCAGAACCATAATATGAAAGTTTGAATTTTAAATGTATTTATATTTTAGTTTGAGACAAACTCCTGCAACAAAAAAGTATTTGGCTGAAACATCAGACTTGGCAGTTACAAGCAACTGAACAGGGGGTCTCATAATGCAAACCGTTTGGCAACCTCAGCAACATGCAGAGAGCGCAACAGGAGGGCTAAGCAAAATGGGTGAGCGCAGGCAAAAGGGCAGAGAGACAAGAGAAGCCAGGAGGGTCCCTGCAAGAGCATAAAGCCCTTCAAGCTGGCAGAGCAGAGTCACCTCACGGTGAATATGCACAAGTTAAAAACTGGAGTTTGATCCTTGCTGCAAATCCACTTCCAAGAGCAGCTTGGCGATGGAGGGTGCTACAAAACTGCAACCCAAAAGCAGTCTCCAACTACACCTTATACTTCCTTATCTCACCCAGGGTGCATATAAGACCGTTTCATCCCAAATTGTTATGTTCATTATGCATCAGGCTGAACAGGCAAAATAATTCACATGGGAAAACTGTCCCCAGAGACTTCACCACTATCAGCTTTCAACCTGGAACATACAAGTCACTCACACACCTACCTACCTGTAGGTCTGCAAACTTGTGCTTGAAGAACCCAGCTACATCCTCCAGGGGAATAGGAAAGCAAATATATCCTAGGGATCCTTAAAGCCTTCTTTATGCAAGGCAGTGAGTTTAGATAATGGTTTAGCCAAACAGGCACAGGCTGACTCAGTTCAAACAAGCCCCATAGGAGGTACAGTGAAATCAAATCAGAATGATTCAAGCACGAGGTACCTTGCCCAAAGTATAACCACTTAGACTAAGGAAAAGATAGATGCAGTCTTTAAATGAATTTCTGAACTGATTTTGTCATATTAGTTTTACACACAAGATCTAACAGTCTGCCTGTTCTGGGATACCTTAACTCCAGCTTTCCCATAAAATGCAAGGCTGCAGCAGTAGCTTTTTGCTTCCTCCTCCCCAAGCTCAGAGGAGCATCCTAGATTCACCCAAAGCCTTTTGATTAGCCTCTGTGGTCTCTTATGTTGCACCTCCAATTACTCAATTAGTACCTTGTTAACTAACACCTGCAGTGTATTTATTCCTTGCCTTTGCACTACTTTTAACCCTTAATGCACAGTGGTATGTACATATCCTTCTAGGAAGCTTTGTGCGTAGGCGTTGACAAGAAAAAACTTCTTTGTGTAAAACCAGAGTGGTTTGCAGGGCTGCTAAATGCTGACACTTTTTGCTTCTCTACTCTTGGTGTCCCGGGTAAGACTTGAGTCTTCTGAAAACAAGGGTGGATGGAAGCAGAAAAGGGAGATACTTGTCTCTGTGGGACCGATGAGTTTTGTGAGAACTCAGTGCCTTGCATGACTGCACCCAACAGTATTTAAGAGTAATCAGGGACTGCTAGGAACACTAGCGCAGAGCACTGATTTTTCTGACCTTTGCTATAGGTACCAACTGTAAGCTACTGATTCTTTACTTCACCATTCAGTGCCTGTTTCAACATCAAAACCATAGTTCCCCGCTGCAAAGGGAGCTCTTTGTTAGTATTTATACTTGGGAATTACCGAATGTGGAGAAGGCTGCTGAAGGGATATGAATACCTTATCAGCAGTGCATTCTGACCTCCACCTCTGGGCACATCCGTAGGCATGCTGTACATTTACATGCACATGAAAGGCTGATGTGAGCTCCACACGCCTCAAGGCAGGCAAATTTGGCCATTCTGACCATTTTGTCAGCCATCAGCCACCATGGGCTACAAGAGACCTCACATATCAGCGAACTCACAGCAGATCCTATTACCAGCAGCTGCTATCTCTAGAGTGGATGTCGTTACACATTACAAAAAGAGAATTTATTCAATAACAGTCATGTTTGGGATAAAGAAATAATGGTGCCCAAATAGAAGATTGCTCAAGAGTGTGTACTAAATGTCTGGGATTATATGACTCTGATCATCCCAGAGAGAAGGGTGTTGAACACAAGGGGGATAAATGCTCTTATTGCAACAGAGAGTCATCTTTACCAATGATTTTCTTCACTGTAGTGGCAGGATTTCCTCGATTGAGTAAGCGTTATTCAGTAAGGTAAGGATGACAGGACTAGGGCAGAGGTTTGAAACAATAATTGCAGTTTGTTCTTCTGTAGTACTTTTCATCTGTGGAATTCACAACAATGCAATAATCCTCCTAACAGCTTTTGTAGGTAAGGAAATATTATGAGCCCTGTTTTTCAGCTGAGGAAGCTGAGACGGAATATGATGATGCAGAGAAATCGTGGGCAGAGCCAGAACTGGGACTCAGCTCTTCTGACTCATACTTTGTTGTTCTGAGAGCCTGGACACACCAGTTGGTGAGGCCACCCCTGCTACTCAGTGCCTATAGGACCTTTGTCTCTTCAGTGTTCACTCTTCATCTGGAAAAGGGTGAGCAGAGCCCCCAAACAGGGAACGCAGGAGCCAGGATGTCTACAAGGCCCAAAAGGCACAGCACTGTGGTAACTGATGGGAAGGCAGGAAAGAATTGAGCGATGCAAGACCCAAAGGATCTTGTAAGCGTTCATCTGCAAATATAAGTTTTGATTACGATCTAAATACTGGTCTGGAGACAGCCAATACCCAGTGGAGGGTCCAGAGTGGATTTAAATAATGTCCTTCCAGACTGGCAGTTCTCAAACCAGAGAAAGAGAGATGAATGGCTTCCCCTGCAATGGAGAGGAAGGGAATGAAGAGCCCACAAAATATTCTGTCTGACCTTGGTGTCTTTTATCAGGATGTAGCAAGAAGCATTACCTGGAGGAACTGGAGGCTGGGATACAGTGGGCTAAGATTTATATGTATGGAAAGAAGCAGAGCAAAGGCCTAAACTATTGTGGGAGGGAAGAAAGGGACATGACCACAGAACTTGGGAAGTGAAGAGAAACTGCCCAGCCAATATGACTACATATCTTTGGCCACAGTAAATGTGTTTCTTCGGAAATTACCTGCATCTAAATGGTTTTGTTACACATTCAGTGTGATGCAGAGACCTAGTACCTGCTGTTAACACCCTAGTTTGCACAGGTAAGCAAGCTTGTGAATAGTGTGCGCTACTGAGTTGGCGGTTTAAACTAGCAGATACTAGAACATGCTAGATTTCAGCTGGCTAAAGCCCTAATGGATTCCTGTGTTTTCTTACTTTTCCTCCTGCCCTCTTACAAAGACTGGAGGGAATGGTAAAGAGATGCTCTAACCAAATAGTAACACTTTCAAACACCTTGATTTCTAAGTTACAATGAGTAATAAATATATTCAGAATTCACTAAAACCATCTGAGGGGTATGAGTTAATCATATTGAACTGTCTGTTCATTGGAGCTGCAACCATTTGCACTGGCCAAGAATGAAGCTCCTGATGCACAGAAGTGCTGAGAACCTGCTGCTCCAGTTGAAGTGGCTGGGAGAGGCAGGCTGTCATCACGTCTCACAGTCAGACCGTGTGTGATTCAGTCTGGGGCTCTCAAATCAGCAGCCTTTATGCATTAACTTGGCTGTGACTTGCACTGGGGGGAATCTGCTTTGAATGATACCCTATAGCACATTGCTGGACTCCAATCCTGTGTGAAGTTCTACCTTCTCTTCAAAAACGTGGACTGTTTCTTAACAGGTCTTTACTAACATGGAGCTCGATACATGCAGTGTTCAACGATCTTACTTTGAAAGAAGTTCTTCAGCTTCCACAGGCCCCTTGTGCCCAGGCTAAGTGTTTGTACACATCCCTCCCAGGGCAGAATGAATCAAATCCTACCTGCTCTCCGCTGGGGTAAGATTTCCTAGTTTTAAATGAACAAATGCTGGCAGTGATGCAAGCAAGGTTCATACTGTAGTGGGGGAGGTAGAAATACCAGCCTGGAAAAGGTTCAGTGTTTGTTTTTAAATCCCAGGAGAAACATATGAATGTGATGTATCTGGGATTTAGAAAAAAACAGAGCAGCATATTAGCAACCACACAGAAACAGCTATATGTCAGAGATCAGCTGCTCTTTAAAAGCCTAAAAGATGCAGCAGGTCTCTCACGAGTTCTTCCTCCCTCTGTTTCTCGAGCAGCATGTAACACACACTAAGTCTGTTCTGCGTTTCCTCTGTCTGCTGAGAGGCCCAAGCAAATAAAAGTCCTAACTGAGATTGCTAATCGTGCCAAAACATAAACATGGGCTTCCACAGCTTGTAAGCTTAGTGCCTCATTACTCACCATTGCAAACGTAAGCATGAGCTTGTTTGCAGCAGTCAGGTCTGAAGAGCAGATCCAGCATGTACTGAAGTTAGCAGGAGCTTTTCCACAAACATTAACGTCCTTTGGATCAAATCTGCAGGACCGGATTAGTTCTGGTCTCGGTGGAACCTGTGACAAAATTGTATACATTAGTCATAGCAGGACCCACAGCCTGAGCTCTGTTCCCGACACCCTTAAAGCCATCCAAAGGGGTCCCAGCAGCACTGAAAGCAGTCACTTCCATATAATCTGAGCCACTCATGGACTTTTCTTTCCCTTTTATCATTACGGGAAGCTGCTCTCCCCCCAGAAAATCTCAGACAGGTGTCTCTTCCAGTGTACTTGGCAGGTCACCAAGTTCAGGCTATTTTGAACCAAATGGAATGAAAGATTTTGTGAGGGAGAAGCCTGCCAAGCCCCACTCTTTTCCAGAGAGGGAATTTGGACAGATACCACATCCTGCTGATCCCAGCTGTGGCAGCATGGCTGGGGGAGCAAGAAAGACCCTCACAGATGACTCATAACCAACAAGTTAAATTTCATCCAAAGACAACAGGCCGTCTGTGCAAATCCTCAGGTACTCACATTATGCAGTCCCAAAGGAATGCCCTTGCTCGCGGAGCTGCCTTTTTCTGCAAGCGCCATGCTGTCAAAAACCCAATCTAGCACGTGACCAAGTACTTTGCCAAATGGGGTTTATCATACTTTAAACTTGTTTAAAAAAAAATCCAGGACACTTAGATGCTAAGGGGTTGTTTAGGAGTACGACCAATTTGTAGTCGAGGCTACAGTTTTCAAGTTCCAGAGAAGTATTAATCAGTATAGATAAGGATTTTTATACATACATATATATGTATTTTATACACATATATATCAGGCAAAAACTTCCAAAGCAGACGCTGAGAAGAGGGGCAAAATACAAACTTTTATCTCCAGCATGAAAGAAACAAAACCACCCTATCCCTATGACAGGAAAGTCATATAAATACATAGCAATATATATATACGGCTGATTTGATTTGTGCTCTTTCTATTTCACATTTATTTTTTAGAAGAATGAAAACTTTAAGCCAAAACCATCTGGAACAATCGGCAACAGGAACTTAACTGGATTTTTTCGCTAATAGTGTTCTGCGGACTGTGCAGCTCTTACAACTGTCTGTGTTTTACCTCCCTGAGTTTAGACGGCAGGGTTAATTCTCCAGACTTCTGCTGCGGGTTTCCAGGCTGGAAGAGAAGGGCCTTGGCTTCACCATACCACAGATTTTTTTTTTTTTTTTTCCCCCGTCTTGACTGCCACTACAATTTTTGGAGCCCAAAGATCTTCCTGTGTTAAAGGGCCAGTAAATGACACGTGTCTCCTTTTCTTCCCTCTTAACTGAAAGCAGACTGTAATGTGTTCTGTGTGGTGTTGGGTTGCGGTTCAGAAAAAAACACTGCTCTCCAGAAAAGTGCTTAAACACATGCTTTACTTGAAATTGGCTGTTTGGCCTTAATATATCAAACGCTTTTCTGAGTCAGGGCCCTTGTGTGCCAGTACACTGAGAACCGCCTCAGATATACTCTGACCCAGGCAAATGTTACGGTGTTAAACGGCTCATACATCAGCCTCATGCATTATATACATTACTACCTTGTGAATTGGCTTGGTCTTTCCATAACGGCTTTTATCTGCGGTACTGGCGTATGCTTCCAACGGGGCTGGCCCCGCGTATTACGAGCCAACGACACCTAACCCCGCTGCAGCCGGGTTCAAAGGTTCTTGAACAACGGCAATGCGCGAGGGCAGAGCCGTGCCCATGAGTTACGTGGCTGTGTGCCCAGCATGATCCGTGCTATGCGGGGAAGTCACGCAGGGCTGGATGGGGCCCTGACGAGACCCGCTCCACACCACAGGCCAGGCAGGGCGCTGGCTGCTGCTGCCGCCCTCCATGCCCGCTCCCCACAGAGCCACCCAGAGCTAGGGCAGCAGCTCAGGGGCCTTACCCGTGGCGGAGGGAGAGCACGACAGGCAGCTCTGAGCCTCCTCCCCACCGACCGCTGCCACTCAGCCCAGGAAAGCGAAGGAGGGGAGGGCGGGAGACAGGCCGAATGTGAAGGCGGCGCCTGCCCCTTTAAGGCACCGCCCGCGCGCGCCAGCCGTCCTTTTTGGCTCTCGGGCCTTGCCGTAGCGCTCCCGGGAGAGAGCGGCATTGTGCAGCCTTTGGCCCGGACCGCGCATGCGCCCTCCCGCATTCCCCCGCCTGGCGGCCCCGGAGCTGCCGCCGCCGCCGCGTTCCCCCCTCCCCTCCCGCGGCCGCTGCTGCTCCTCCTCGCCGCGGAGG